>JAQQSV010006067.1:0-14371 GCA_028646515.1 Pseudochirops corinnae | reverse complement strand
CAGGGCTTTTAGGAGGCTGCTGGGTCCCTCCCCGGCTCTGGCTCACTGAAAAAAAAAAACCCAGGGCCACCACCCAAGACTGTGATCTGGATCAAGGCCGCTCATCACAAGAGCACTTGGCCTCTGAAGGATCGCTTGGCCCCCCTGCTGTCTGCAGGCTGGGAGCTCTGATGCAGCAATGTGGAGGTGGGTGCAGAACCTCTACTTCCCGCTTATTTTCCCTGGAGGCATCTTGGCCAGACCTGCTTTTCTTTTCTGGTTTTTAGCCAAGTTCCACTAACCTTAGTCCTTTTTTCTTGCCTCTTGATAATTCTGGATACTGCCACAGCTACCGCAGATCCACTCTTATGAAGATCCAGTCAGGATGTCTCGTCTTGTCCAGCCACTCCCGGGGCAAAAGCTGCTGTTTCAGGCTGGGATGGTTTCAGCTCTCAGAATTGAAATGGTCGCTTTCAGGCGAGCTGCCTTCAGCAGGAAATATATCTGTGTGCATTTTAGAGCCCTAGAATTTGTTTAGAGTCATATTTTTTGGGTATTTGATGTGGCTGTGTCGGAGCTGCGATTTCTTGCTACTCCTACGCTGCCATCTTGGCTCCACCCCCCAAAATTTTATTTTTTCCAACATGATGTTCTCTCTTTGCTTTGTCTAATCCTACTGCTTTTTTCCATATTCTGTTATAAGTCTACTTCATTTGCTATTTTAATCACCTATTCAGAACTTTGATATAAGTATCGGAAAACATCTTGTTCCCTGGTACTTGACAATATAAAGAATATATTACAAAAAGACTTGCAGATCTTTTCATTCATTTCTGTTTGGTGTCCTTCCATTTTAATTTTTAAATGATTTGTTGAATTTTGTTAGGCTTCTTGTCAAACTTTCTTTAACTTTCCTTTCTATGGCTGCTTACTATCTTATGTGACAATTGTTACTTGAAATCTTTCACTTCATCCATGTACAATTTTGAATTTATATTTTACGACACTATTGTCCTTGACTGCCATTTCTTTACACAGCATTAAAAGAGTCATAATGGTCAGTTACAAAAGGAAAATGGTGAACACTGATTCATTAAACCATCCTTAGAAATGTCATGAAAAATAGACACTATTTCCTGAAACAAAGGCCAATATTTTTAGTGCCAATATATTTCCAATAAAGTATATGTGTCAGTCACAAACATTGCTAACTCCAATGAATTGAAAGTTAGAATCACCAGTGGGAGATGGAGAGGCACAAGTTCTATGTTATCAGGCTATAAAATACTTTAAGCAAGGAATTTTGAAAGACTAATATCATCAACAAAATGCATGAACAGAAATATCACCTATTGGTGTTGCAAGAGCAAGGAGGACAGGCTGGGGCAGCTGGTTTGCTCTATAATTTTACTTGTGATTTAAGGAAAAGAGAGAATAACACCAGCACAGTAGGAATATATTTTGTCATGAAATTATGGGAACATATGGATGAGAGTTACAGATATTAGGCATGTATGAAAGGGCTATGATCTGCTTCATAGAATTTCTACCCATATTGAAGAGATCTCAGATCCATTTAATTATTGAATACATATGAAAAGTTTATCAAATTTCTGGATGATACAATTCTAGAAGAATAAGTAACATGCTAAATTTAAATATTATGATATAAATTATCTCATTAGGTTTGGTCAATGAGATTCATATAATGAAATGAAATGCAGTAATCAATGAATATGAAATTCTATATTTGTGATCCACAAATCACGATGAGATTAAAAAAAACTACAGAAACATATATAAATACCAGTTTGTGTAAGATATTTGTCAGTGTACTTTAAATTCAAGATAAACCAACAGTATAGCATGGCCACCAGAAAACAAAAGCCAATACAGATTAAGACTGTATCAAGAAGGATATACTGTCCAGGTCTGGGGAGGTGACAGCATCACTATATTCTGCCTAAGTCTGATTATATGTGAACTCCAGTGTTCAATTCTGTTTGCCACATTTATAGAAGGAAATAGGTAAGGTGAAATATACTTAGAGTAGAGGATGACTCTCTCTAGTTACCATTCTGGTCAATAACAAAGGAATTTGGGGAATTGTCTTTTCACAAAGTGTGAGTCATCAGCTTAAAGTCCCTTATACAAAGAGACTTTTTAAAACAGGATGCAGTTTCTAGCCAGTTATTTTTAAGATAAGTTTCTAGAGTGGGTTTAGTCCTTAATTTCCTCATTTCTTTTTTATCTCTTTCCCTTTTGTAGGCAGCTTTGTGAAGATGAATAGCTGGAACACTTGTGATTTTGGTTTCTGGGACAGTAGCAGTGAACTAGTCCCAGAGAAGTTGTCTAACACAGAGAAACTGACCATTAAGAAGAAGCACAGACTTGTGTTAATGAAATCACACAATTTTAGTATGAAATTGAAAGCAGGAAAAAATATTTAATTCTTACTTGACGACCTTGAAGCAAAGCAAAACAGAACAATAGCAACAATAATCCTCCCAAACCAATATTTGACAAGTCTGTCAACTTCAGAAGCAACTGTATCAATAACTGTTATGTCACTAAACCCATTTAAATAATTTAGTAATTGTATGCTTTGATTCTTACAGACTAACTCATTTTATGGTAAGAAGAAATAACCATTCTATGACTGGTGTATATTGTACACTGACTATCTCCCTTTTTTAACTTTTTTTTTTTAAGAACCTCTTAGATTTTCAAAATATGATCATTAGTAAAACTAGTTACTTTCTCTATGACACTGAATTGGGGGGGTTACTGAAGAGTCATTAAGTGTGAGAATATGGAATGTACTTTTCTTGCTTAGAGGATGGCTCAAAGCACTGAAGCTTTTCCAGTCACATAACTGATTTACAGAACAAGGCAATTCTGTAGGTCATCAGCCCCTCCCAAATCCCAGGCAACTGGTAACCTATTTGATAGGTTAACATGCTGAGGGAGTAACAAACTATACCCTTTAAGGATCAAAGTTATAGAGGATAGTTATACTGAAGAAGAGAAGATTAATAGCGTGAAAAGAATAGACATAAGAACTTGAAGAAGTGTCCAGTACTAGCTCTTTTTGATCACAAAGTGAAGAATACTGGATAAGTCATAGATTAGAGTTCAGTCAATTAATAGAAAAGTATTTATGAAGTATCTACCATATTCCAGGTGCTGTACTGAGCTCTGAGGCTATAAAGTTAAATAATGAAAATTTGATTTAGTCTCAAAGTATAAAATGAAAAATGTTTCCCAAGAACTAGAGGTCTCCAAAATTATGATGGAATATCTTGGGACATATTGCAGAATCCTTTTTACTAGAGATTGAATGAACAGTTATTAGACATACTCTAGAAGGAATTCGTAATCAGATTATTTTTGGACTAAATGGCTTCCAACTATGCCATTTAAAAATTAAATTAATTTTGTAGTAATCTAAAATGGAAATTTAAAAAAATTAAGGTCATAGAATACTTAAATGAACAATCTTAAAAAGAATAAAGGCTAAAAAATATTAAATTTATTTTGCAAGCAAATTATATAAATGAAATACAAACTGCAAAATGATATATAGAAAAGAGTTTAGATAAAATCTTATATCTACCGAAACTCACAAACAATTCTAACTAAAGCAAGAGATCATAAGTGAAAGAAATTGGATATAGAATGCATTTTCTTAAATATTTTGGGTAATACATTGGTACTGGTTGATAAATAGCGTTGATTCTAACTTGCAAGATCTGTATTGCTACCAGGAACATATGTTTAAAACACCAACAATGAGTAATGAAAATTTAACTTAAATAGCCTGTCTAATTCCTTAAGACGTTTATCAGCATTGTAAATGTCACTTATTTTACTAAGGCAAAAAGTGAAAGAAATAATATTCTAATAAAGAAAATATAATGATAAAGAAAGAAAAAAATCATAATAGCACCTGAGCCCATTGATCTTCCAATTCGTTTCAAAAAGTGGGACCTTATGAAGGGAAGAATGATGGATCAAGACCAAAGAGGAATGAGTTCAGATGCCATTTCTGATCCTTACTTGTCTTATTTCAATACAAGAGGCATTTAACCTTTCTATGCTTGGTTCTTCAACTAAAAAATGGGGGTAAAAAAAAGGTGCCACGTCAACAATATATAAAATGTTTTTTAAAATCTTAAATGGCTTTATGAAGATTATTATTATTCTTTAATTGTTCTTGACCCTTGCACATCATAACCTGGGTGATATTCTGGATTATAGTGTCCTCAGGCCTGAGAAATGATTGTATTGCATATTACTATATTTCATTCCTTTAAAATTGTACTTTAGTTTATTTTACTTGATTGTTGTTTTCTTTCTTGGATATGAGAAAAAAAAAAAAAACTCTGTCATAATTAGTGTGGTGCAATGACCTTGATAGCCTGCTTCAGTGATAGGACAACCTGGATTCAAGGCCTGACTCTGACACAGCATAAAAGTTTTTTTAATTTGGATCACTCAATTAACCTCTCAGTACTGTAGGCAAATTTCAGAGTATAAACTGCAAAGAATATGCCACACTGCATTGGTAGAGGGCCTACTATCATCATGCTTTCTCAAGACTAAACTCATACTAATGAATTATATAAGATCCATTTTCTGGTTTGTTTTGCCATTTCACTTCGTTCAATTATATCAATCAAAATTTTAGACCAAGTGAAACCCTGTATCCCTTCATGTTAAAATATGATTTGTTTAGAGCGGATTTGGTGGCTTAGAGGATATTTCCTAGTCTCAGAGTTCCTTATATCAATGAAGTTACAGTTCTAACTTCTATCCCTATTGTCACACTGATAGTTTTAACAAGATGTCTTAGAATTCAAGGGTCTGGACAACACGACCTAGACTTATTGCTACTTGACAGGCCTATAATTGACTGAAACTAGGCCATTTGTCATTTCTTATCCATGACTATCACTTTCCTACCTTCATTCCTTTGCATAGACTTTGGAATACATAATGTGTTATTCTTCCAAGTCCTCTACAATGCACAAACCCTCTGACTCTTGGTATATTAACCATACTTTAGACTGAAATGCCATTTTCTCCATAACTTTTCCTCATCACCCCAGTTTAGAAATGTTCTCTCCTTTCTCTGAACTCCTTCAGCTGCTTATTTTTTTTTCTATGACTGAAATGGCAATGATTATGTACTGAATTTTATTTTAGTTCTTTTGCAGAATTACAAAATTGAAAGGGCTATCTAGTTAAAATTATTTTCAAAAAAGATTTCTCACTACATTCCTCAAAAGTCATCATTCATCTTCCACATGAAGTGATGGGGCAAGATTGCATTGCAAGAGAAATAGCATGCAATCAGATTAGAGGATCTGAATTCTAATTCCATTTCTACCACTTACTACTTATACAACCTTGAACATATCTCTCCAGAGCTTAATTTCCTTATACATAGAATAATGAAAGATTTGTACTCGAGACTAAGGTACCTACTCCTATCAAAGGATGCCTTTAGGATTCTATGATGCTGGCAATACCTCTATTGTTTAAGAATAACTAGATAAATTCTCATTCTGCAGATTCCACAGACTTTTCCTAACAGAGAGCTAGGTGGTACAGTGGAGAGAACACTGAGCCTAGAGTCAAGCTGATCTGAGTTCAAATGTATTTTCAGACATGTCCTAGCTGTATGATGCTGTACAAGTTACTTAACCACTACTTGCCTCAGTTTCCTCAAATGTAAAATGCTGTTAATAATAGCAACTATTTCACAGAGCTGTTGTGAGCATTGCATGAAATAATAATAATAATAATAATAATAACAATAACAATTAATATTAATATCACATCTATTATGTGCCACATATTGGGCTAAGTACTGTACAAATAATATCTCGTTTGGACTTCTCAACAGCCTTGTGAAGTAGATGCTCTTAGTAGCACCATTTTATAGTTGGGGAAACTTTTACATATAGTTTAAGTGACTTTTCCAAGATTGTACATCTGGTAATTGTCTGAAAAGAGATTTGAGCTCAGGTCTTCCTGATTCTAGATCTAACACTCTATCCATTATTCCACCTACTTGTCCCCAAATAATATTTATAAAGCACTTAGCCCAGAGCCTGGAACATAGTAGGTACCCAATAGATATTTATTCCCTCAATTACCTTCCCAGTTCATCCTCTAGGATTGAACAAACATTTTTAATCCATCATCTACATTCTAGCCTAACAGATATTTTATAACTATCATATTCTTTCTGAATTTTCTCTTTTCATTATTAAATATCACCATTTTAATTGATCTTTATATTATACAATTTTTAGTCATTCAAATATATGCCTCCATCAAACCACGTCTTCTAGATATACATAAGTGTAACCCATTTCTCAAGGTCTCTGCACATGAGGGGCCCGCTCAGTTTTTGCTACACAAGGTTTTTCAAATGGTTATGTGGGAAAAAAAACAGGGTGTAGTAGAAAAATTAGTGACATGAGGGTCATAAAATGTGAGTTCAATCTTGAATCTTATACTTCTGAAGTGTTTGACCCTGGGGAAGTCATTTTACTTCCCTACAGTTTCAATTTCTTCACTTATAAATAAGAAATTTAAATTAGATAGTGTTGCAGCCTCCTTCTTGTCTGAATCATCTATGAGTCATGGATTTTCATGTTGTCCTATTGACATAAATAAAGATATACTTCTATAATATTTCTGAAGTCAAGTGAACTCATTTGAACCATCTTTTCATCATTTACTTTTGCAACATCTAACAAAACACTTAGTCTTTCTTGTCTTTCTTTTCTTCATATTGTTGTATGTAATACCCTTGATGGATGACGAGTACTTGTAGTCTTTGTATTCATGGTATTCAGTATAATGCTTCACATATAATAGGGTATTAAGAAATATTTTTTTAATTGAACTTAACTCTAAAATGGGAGTGGATTGACTGGATTAGTTCAAGGATGTAGAAACAAACAAACAAACAAAAATGTTTGCCTCCCAAATTCTATGGCATTCTGGTTAAACTGATGGATCCCTTCTTAGAATATTGTTTTAAATACATAAAGTGAAATACATGAGATTTAAAGAAAAATGCTGACTCCAAAATAGTTATGAAAACACATTTTGCAAAAGTACATGGACTCAAAAGTAAGAACTCCTGAACTAGATGATCTCCAAAGTCCTTTTCCCTTAGAATATGAGCCCATTGAGGACAGAGATTGTCATTTAGCTTTCTTTATATCCCTACACTTATCTCAATACTTTGCACATAGTTGAAATGTTTACTGACTGATTGACTTTGGTGAATTTTTCTTATCCCTTATTTGCCTGATCCATCATTTAATTCCTTCTCCTCAAATAGATTACATGTATTGTCATTTTTATGATCCTTCTTGTTGTCCTATAATTTCTCCATACAAAGATGTCTAAGACATTGTACTTACTTGGGATTGCAGTAAAATTATCATACTCTGTTGTTTTGGTACTCTCTGTATTACTGGCTCTCTGTTTCCATTAAGGAAGAAGATTTATTAAGTACTGTATGCAAAACCACTTATTACTATGTTGGATGAATTTTGAAAAATAATTCCCCAAGAGGAATTAATTTTCTTAGAACATAGCTTTTCCCCAAGTGTCAAAGTTGATTAAAAAGGGAAAAAAAATCACAGTTAAAAACAGCCACTTTAAATCCTTATATATTATTTCCATTAAAAATCAAAGACCTAAATACTGGAATCATAATATATAAAGGGACCTTAAAGAACTAGTCTAATTGGTAAAGTATGAGACATCTCTAAAGTATCCCTCAAAAGCAATCTATATTCTACTTGAATACTTCCAGTGATAAAGAATTCACTACTTCAGGAAAAAAAGCCTATTCCACAGGTAAACATTTACAATTGCTTGAAAGTTTTCATGTATATTGAGTCAAATTCTGTTCTTTTTTAAAAGTTTTACCCGTTGATCCTACTCTCAGGCCTGTACTTTGAGGCCAAAAAGTATTTTTAAAAAATTATATGTCAACATTCTAAATATATATTTCCATTCATTCAGCTTTGACAAGTATTTCATTATACTACTAATACATACAAGACATTGTGCTAGGCTCAAAGGTTTCAAAACAAAATGAAAAGGGGAAATATAGAAGAATTGGAAGACAGTTGTTTTCTTCATGGAACCTTAAGTGTAATGGGGAAGAAATCATAAAATTATTGGGGGATAATGTTAAAACACTGATTCAGAAAATAAGTAATATTGAAGATCAGTGAAAGGAGATATCAGTATCAGCTGAATGACCACTTCTCAAATATGTTGTAGGGGGGATTTTTTGTACCTCTTAAGGCGATAAGGGATCATAGTTGTGTGACTACTGATCTTGAAATCAGTAAAACGAAAGTTTAAATTCTACCTGACATTCCTTAGTGGTGTGACACTGAGCAAGTCACTTTACCTTCCTCAGGTTCAGTTTCCTCCCCTCAAAAATGAGGTTATTAATAGAATACAGAGTTGTTGTGCATAACAAATGAGATAGTTTATGTAAAATGTTCAAGGGTGGGTTAGAATCTAATCATGGAAATAGGGAAATTGGAAGGTTGACCTACTTTTGGGAGGGAGATTTCTTCTGTTTTAAACTTACTCTGTCAGAATAGATGGACATTGAAGTAAAGATATTCTGTAGGCATTAGGTGATCTGGGACAGCTTTTAATGTTAAAAACCTTTACTGACTGCCCTCTCACAACTGATAGATAAGGCCATGGAAGAATGACTTCTAGAAATGTGATCTCAATGAAAAAATCTACCTTGGCTTCTTTTTGAATAATTGTGTAAATGCAGTATCTATCTCAATGGAGGGAGGGGCAGTGGTAGAATCAGGAGCAAGTTTCAGATGGTTCTGTTATGCATTTATGACCTGATTATTGTGAAATGATTTCCTTAAATAACTCACAAACTACTTAAAATTCAGTCTGAATAAATAATGTCCCCATGCTATTTTTCCCCACTCTCTACTATGTTATCACTGACATCTATGGAGATTTTTACTTACCACAATCAATGCTATTTGTGTCTGTTAAAAATTTTAAAAGAAAATGTTGAATTTTATTTTTTTGAGTCAGTGAAGCATATTTTACATTTTAGGTAAGTAAATTGAAATAGATAAACACTTATTATTTCCCTGGTGATGCTATAATGACTGCGAATCATGGAAAACGAGTTTTAGAAACATCAAAGTTATAGTTTATCTAAAGGATCAGGAGAGAGGGTGGAAGAAAAATGCAAACTTTATCAATAAAAATAATATAATTCATCTATATAGTGCCTTAAGGTTTGCAAATCACTATATAAATATTATCTCAATTTATCCTCATAAAAACCCTGGAGAGTAGGTATCATGATGATCCTCATCTCAGGGATATAAATTAGACAAAATTTAAGTGACTTTTTCAGGGTCTGACAACATATTTGAAACCAGGTGTTCCTGACTCCATGTCCAGGACTCTTATCTACTGAGTCAATCAAATGCTTAATGACCTAGGTGTATGTTGTTTATGAGCACCTGTGTATTCAGAGAAAAAATGATGAGTGAGCTATGTGAAAAGAGCAATGTGATATTACTGAGAGATATTCTGGTATCTATGAGATGCACAGCAAAGAACTGAAGCAAAACCATTCCCATAATTTTGGGAATGACAAAAAGAAGTGGTATACTACAAAATGGATTATAATTGTGCCATAAGAAATAACAAACAGGATGGACTCAAAGAACCAAAAGAAGATTCATGAACTAATGCAGAGGAAAATTTGCAAAATGAGAATAATATACATGATGACCAAAATAATGTGAAAGGGGGAAAACATTGAAAGATCTCAGAAATATAATCAAAGAAGTAAATACTAATGGTTTTTTAAGGATGCAATTAAAACATAGGTACTCTTATTTGACAGAAAGGTAATGGAGTAGAAATATATAATATTCTTAAATATAGCCAATATGTGGGTGTTATCCCTATTTGTTGTAAGGAAGGGTCTCTATTTCTGATGGACAAGAGATACAGGTAAATAGGTAGTGACAGATATACAAAATGCACCTCAATAAAACAGTTATGAATATACAGAAGAAAAATTTTAAAGTATAAGAGACACAAGCAAAGGGAGTTTTGTCACTTTGCTCATTAAATTTTATCTGTCTATGTATATCTATCAATCTATCTTAAAACACAGAAACTCATGGCTTCTTATGCTTCTCTGCCTTGAATATTGAAATGGTTGTTACTGATCATTTACTTCTCAGTGAAAATTTTATGTTTATACATATATAGTTCTATTTAATTTGTGTATATATACATGAATATATATGTGTGTGTGTGTATGTGTGTGTGTAAGTGTATATGTGTGTGTATGTGTTTCTGTGTGTGTGACACAAACTGATCTAGATATATGCACCTAGGTAACTTTTCACTGAATTGAGTAGATCTTCCTCCAAGGAAATACAGAAAGATATGGATACAAGCACTGAGTGTGGAGTCAGGAAAATCTGAGGTCAAATTCTGTTTCAGACTATTACAAACTATGTGACCCTTGGCTTAGTCTTAGTTTCCACATGTGTAAAATAAATTTGTTTGACTCTTGCCTCTCTGGTTCATTTCAGCTCTGAAGCTATGGGTCTGTGATCCTATGAGAAGCAAACATGATGGACACCATGTAGATGATTGTCCAGGAAATGTTTTGATGAGTGACAGATCTATAAAAATATCTAAGGAAAAAGCAACAGTCTGATTACCTGTTGTAGGTATTTTTGTAACCTCTTGTCACCAAGTTGCAAATAACTTGTTAAAGCATAAGCAACTATATAGGCATACTTAAATTTTGGAAATTTAAGGAAGAATCTCTCAAACACATAGAAATTTGTTAAATATTTTATGAAGCATTTCCTAAATAAAGTGAAGTTTCTGCAGCTCTAAAAACAACTCTCAGTGCATTGTACAGTGACTGCTGACATGACCAATTGGTTGTGGTGGTGGTGATTATTTTTTGTTGCCTCCATTGATGTTGATAATCTGAAATATATATACATGTTTTATATATATATATATATATATATATTTGTCAGTGTGTGTATAATAGTATTTCTCTAAGTAATTTTCACTCTGAAAAAAAATATCATGTTTGACTATACCTGGTATGACTAAAAATTTATTTGTAAAAGCAACCAAGAATTATATTAGAAGATGAACTCTGCAAATCTAGTGGCCTTTTGGGTTTGGGGGAAGAGTGTTTTAGGTGACTTCATGATTCTAAGAGAGAAAAAAAGAAAGAGGAGACTTTTGTTCTATAAAGAGTTTAGTGTTTGTATGGTTGGGTGAGCAGCTCATTCTCCCAAACAAACAAAAAAATCTATCCTTTTAATGAACAAAAGGTGCTGAGAAGAGGGTCGGGAGTGTAGATAACATTCAAAATTGAGATTCAATTTCCTTGAAACTGGAAGAGCAAGAAACAATGATTTTATTATTGAAAATGACATGTAAATAAGGAAAAGTTTTCAGTAATAATGATTGGATGTTTAAGATAAGAACAAAGAGGAAATGCTAACAATTCAGCCTGACATATTATTTTAAGCAATTTTTGTATTAATTAACTCTATACTTTGAAAACTCAAATGAAAATGCCTTCAAGAGCACCATACTACTTAATAACAAGAGAGTCTAGCATTATAATCTTGCCTCATATTGAATTATTCTGATTTTAAGATTAAACCAAGGCAGAAGAACAATATTAAATATAGATAAAGAAAGATAGTTTATATGTGTGTGTGCACACACATAGAGTTCTGCATCAGATTTAAAAAAAAAAAACAATTACACTGTAGAACAGGAGTGGGGAACATATGGCCTTGGGGTCACACTAAGGAGATTTGTTCTGTGAAGTTTGGATTAGGGCAAAAGGCTGCACTTAAATACCTAGAGGGGCACATGTGGTCTCAAGGTCACAGGTCCCCCTATCCTGTTCTAAAAAGATCTTTTTTCCCCCTTGAATCATAATGAATTTAATGACTATATCCATCTATGTAATCAGAAGCATTTATAACTTCAATTAATCTTTAATTGCCTGAATTTGTTAAAACGTATTTGTTTGCAAATCTATTCAGAAACACAAGTATAATATACATATGTGTGTGTTTGTGTTACAAATATATATATATTTTTTTTTCTCCAGAGTCTCATTTTCTTAAAGCAAGAATATTTGAGTGTGAAGAAAAGGATTTTTTTAAAAAATTAAAATATATTAAATCTATATCACCACCAATATTATGTACTTTTTAGGAGTAACACATGGTTTGGGCAGGTGTGAGTATTAATAACTTCAAGATATATACATATTTCATAAAATAATCATATATATAGTGTCTTACATTATATAAATTATTCTTTACAATCACATTTTCTTGGTATACAAAGATGCACACATTTACACATGTATATATATGTACACATGCACATACATACATGCATATATACATATGCACATTCATGTATATACACACACCTGTGTATATACATACATGTATGCATGGATGCATATGGCTATAGATATGTGTGTGTAATTTTTTTGAGGCATTGTAGTGAAAACAAACCAAGATGAGCCAGCACCTGACTAATCAGATGAAGAAACATGCTGAATTTTGGTGCTGCCAATTTAACTGTTGTGTTAAATAATGTGAGATGGGAAGAGGTAACATTCCTTTTAAAAACTAATTTTCTGGGGACAAAAATAAAAAGTGATTAAAACTATGATGTTGACTACTGAAATGGATGTTTTAAAATGAAACCTCCATCGATTAAGAGCATTGTTTTCCCCTGTTTGACAGTGTAGAGAGACACACATATGGTGGCTGCCTAATTTTTTTTTTTTTTGTTTAGTTTGGGACAGCTGCCAGTAAAGGTTGTAATGGTATCCTGTGATAATTGGTTTACTAAAAGTAAACAATAAACCAAGTGCAGTAGATGAAGGTTTACGTGGCTGGAATTAACTGTGTCCATGCTATATGAGTCTATTGTTACAGCATCAGCATCAATTCCTTCTGGCAGTGGGGTCTATTGGATGTGATTTTTAAATAGCTATGTCATCAGTTATATTACAGAAGTTTGTTGCTCAAGTTGTCTGTGTATGGTTTTCTATTTAATGCACTTCCTTACATGTTATACATATTTGAATCCAAAGCTATGCTTATTGGAATTCATATAGAAGATTATAGGATTTCATCTCTCTGCTTTTGCTTGGGATGGGTTTTTCTGAACATATGTAATTAGAGAAATATATTATAAGGGAAAACAAAGCTTAACCTCTAAGTCATCATTTTTTTTAATTCCAAAAAGTCCTCTTTATCATTTTCTATATTAAATTCCCTTCCCCTTTTCAGAGGCAGTCTCTGTATGTAATTGACACCTATAGAGAACTAATCATTTATAGAGGCATTGGCATATTAAAAAAAATTAAATTCTTAGGAGGTAAAAAAAAAATTAGGAAGTTTCTTGGTTTAAAAAAAGTGAGAGGTAAAGATAGATTTAAGGAGAGAGGATAATATTTCTCCAAATAATCACAAGTTATATTACTTCAATTTAATTCAACAATCATTTTTAAGATCTTATTACTTGCAATGCATACATGAAGACAGAAGAAAACAGCCTCAGCCTCAAGGAGCAAAAGCATTGAAAAAAAAATTAAATGATATTCACATTAATTCTTCTCAAAGAGACATAAACAAAAATGCCAGTATCTAGACAAGATATTGATCATAACAATAATATTTATGTCAAAGTTTCTGGCTAAAAATACCATATGTACTATATATGTGTTGTCTTTTTTTAATCCTGATAATCCTAGGAGCTAGGTGATATAAATAACATTGTCTATTTTATGTGGAGGGGATTGATTTTTTCTCTGGAAATGGAGTAACTACTTGATTTTAGATGGAATTACTGCCTTTAGGAAACTTTTATCTTTTGAAAAGAAGTTTGAAAAAGCATCTGTTTTTTTCTCCAGAATCTCAGTTTCTTAAATCAAGAATTTTTGAGTGTGAAGAAAAGGATTTTTTTTAAAAATTAAAATATATTAAGTCTTCATTACCACCAATATTATGTACTTTTTAGGAGTAACACATGGTTTGGGCAGGTGTTAGTTAGTGAGGTTATACATCATTCTCTAGTGGACCAAGTCACATAATATTCAATGGGAAATATTCAATTAGTACATGGAGTAAAATAAATAAAGGGAAAACAATTCTCAAATCTTTTAACAAATTATTTAGCAAATCTTACTTCAGGTATGAAGATATCTCCAAAGTCCTTTTATTGTTCAGCAAACAAACACTTCTCTATGATGCCTTCCTTT
>JAQQSV010006066.1:0-14371 GCA_028646515.1 Pseudochirops corinnae | reverse complement strand
GGGAGAGAGGGAGGGAGAGAGGGAGAGACAGACAGAAGGAGAGAGAGAGAGAGGGAGAGAGAGACAGAGGGAGACAGAGGGAGAGAGAGAGGGAGAGAGAGAGAGAGAGAGAGAGAGAGAGAGGGAGAGAGGGAGAGAGAGACAGAGAGACAGAGAGAGAGAGAGGGAGGGAGAGAGAGAGAGGGAGAGAAAGAGAGAGAGAGAGGGAGGGAGGGAGAGAGGGAGAGACAGAGGGAGAGAGAGGGAAAGAGAGAGAAGGAGAGAGAGGGAGAGAGAGAGAGGGAGGAAGAGAGAGAGGGAGGGAGAGAGAGAGAGACAGAGGGAGGGAGAGAGAGGGAGAGACAGAGGGAGAGAGGGAGGGAGAGACAGAGGGAAAGAGAGGGAGGGAGAGACAGAGGGAGACAGAGGGAGAGAGATCCAAGTACTGCTGTCTTCTTGTTTTTGTTTTTCCTTCTGTAAGCTGAACACCTGAAATACTTTCTAATATTTTCCAGGTATTTTAATAGCAGGTATGTCTCCACACCATAGAGTTGATCTCTTCTGGACTTCCTGTAGCTTCTCAACAACCTTTCAAATGTGGCACCTAAAGATGAGCCCTGTCCTTCTCTAGTGACATGCAAATGTCATTGTAGCTTCCTGAATATCACCTCTCTCGTTCTGGACAATATGCCTTCGCTAACTTCAACCAAAATTCAAATTCATTTTCTCTTGCCCTCGGTGGTGCCTCTTACTAAGAATAGGACCAGTGAGCAAGCTTTCATTCTGCTGAACTGATTTGATTCATTTCAGTTCAACAGTCATTTATTAAATAAATGCCTATTATGTTCTAGAATGTACCTACATTTTATAGAGGCAACATTTCCTCAAGCCAGAGTGTCATGAAATGTTGGCTCTAAGGCTCTTACTTAACATCTGATCCATTTTTGAAAACTTCTGTAACAGTCTGAGCTGTTTAAAAATTGTTGGCATGGTCACTGATACCATAGAAACCACTGCTCAAGCAAGGAAGCTTTATCTCGTCAGCCAAAGCTGAGCTGCTCCAGGATGAAGGAGATTGGGTAATGTGGGAGCAAGCTTCATATTCAACTTAGTGTTATGCTGTCCCTGCCCTACTCTGTCTCACTGGTTTAACCAGGATAAAATGATAAGATCATAGGGGTCAGAAATCATCTACAGATGGTGGAAGTGAGGTCCATTAAAGAGGAGTGAGTCATTTAGCTGCTTTATTAGGGTCACGTGCCTAGCTCTAGCTTGTGGCAGAGAGAGATAAGAACCCAGGTCTCCTGACTTCAAAGTTCAATGCTCTTTCCACAACACTACCAGGTTACCTATGAGAAAGAGCATTTGGAAAGATAAAAGTATGATTCAAATATGAGTCAATAACAGTGAATGAGAATATCATTAGAAAATAAAGAGTCATTAAGTTATTCTTTTAATAGAAATTTATCGGTCTCTGATTATTTGCATAACATAGGTGGTGTGGTATATTGAAATAAATTTAAGATACGTTTCATGGGGGTGGCTAGGTGGCGTAGTGAACAGAGCACCAGCCCTGAAGTCAGGAGGAGCTGAGTTCAAATCCATCCTCAGACACTTAACACAAAAACTAGCCATGTGACCTTGGGCAAGTCAGTTAACCCCAATTGCCCTCCAAAAAAAAAGGCAAAAAAAAAAAAGATACCTTTCATGACTTCCAAGAAAGTTAAATAACAATAAAAGACAGTGGATGATAAAATGTCAGATGAATGGTACAGATACTATAAGAGCTCAGAGGCTAGAGAGAATGTTATAAATTCATTGCAGAAGGCTTGGTGGTGGAGAGAGCCAAGTTTTCAATGATGTTTTGATTTTAAAGAGAAGGAGGATGGACATGGAAGATTTTAAAAGAAGCCAGTGTGGTAAAGTGGAAAGAGGATTATCTGGAGTCAGCAGGCCTGTGTTCAAATCTCACCTCTGATAGAATGTGGGGCAAATTACTCCACAGTCTGGGCGTCATTTATAAAAGGTTGATGCTGGACTACATGGCCTCTGAGGGACTATCCAACTCTAGATCTGTGATTCATATACCTCATGGATTTAAGATAAAACCAAAAACTTGATTTTTCCTGTCCTCTGTATATAATTGCAGGCAGTTTCCCAGGGGGGCCTTGGGCCTAGTTTGCTTGGGTTCCTAGAAAAGTCCAGTCACTCAATGCTTATTGACTTGACTTCAGATTGACCAGATGCTCCCATTGCCCTTTGGAGAATTCCAACCCGTTACCCTGCATTATTTAGTCTCTTTATCTGTGTCATTTAATCCACGGCACCAGGAATAGTGAGCGATCTTTGGGAGATGCACACATATGCTTTCTCCAAGAAGTAGACGAGAGACATTTGGAGAAAGAAGTACAGGCAATTAAACCTTTCCCCGTTGTTGGAATGCGCTCTGAGTATTAATGCAGTCGTAATGATAATAATAAAAGACATTTATATAGCATTCAAAGGTGTGCAAAATGCTTTACTTATGAGCCTCATAACCACCCTATGAGGGAGCTGATATTAAAGGTGAAGAAAAGGAAGCTCAGAGAAATTGTGACTTGTGTTAGGTTGCACAGATAGTTAATGTCTAAGGTGAGATTGGAAACTAAATCCTGGCTCCCTGTCTGGCAATCTAACCATAGGGAAGTGGGTTATTGCTGTCTCCTTCAGAGGCATCCCCTTTCTGAAGGTGCTTTGGCCCCTTTATCTGACTGGGTCTAAATTTCTTGACCCTGGTGTTGGGTATGTGGTCCACATTTTCATTCATGGAGTTTGGGATCGTAGAAATCGATTGTGTTGAGTGGGGACTCTAGAGGGAAGGGAAGCACTCCCTTGCGCGTGTGTCCATACCCACCCACTCACATCGACACCCACACAACTCAACATACAGGTTTAGAAATTCTTTGTTTCATATATCCATGCACCCAGAGGCTGTGTCAGAGGCCTTATTATAAATCACAGATAATGGCAACAATGGAGATTTGTTATGGGAGATAATTATGAAGTTAGCTCACCACAAAGCATTATCATGCTTCAGTCTCTGCCCAGGCACTCTTGTGATGCTCTGAGTCATTCCTGGAGAGGGGTGGAGGCCGAAAGCTCCAACTATCTACTGACCAGTGCCATCTGCTGGACTTCGCCCTCCTTTCAATCCAAGCTTTGATCTCAGGAAACCAGAGCCCAGATTAAGATGCCGCCAGCTTCAGAACTGACAGGCAGATGTTTGGGATGAGACCCTAAGTAAAGTGGGCAGGATAGCATAATGGATATCCCCCATTCCTGCTTTCTCACGCATTTCCCGCCTGCAGGAATTACTGCCCGGTTTTTCTCAAGCCTCCTCAGACCTGGATTCCCACTTCTCTCAAGGTGCCTCATCCCTCCTCTTCAGGAGGGAAGGTGTCTGATTAGACAATTTGGTGTGAATTCATTTAAAGGTAACTTAGCTGACTCCCAGCCCAGCACTCTTATCCAAAGGAATAGCTTTCTAATGAAGGAATTTTGGATCTTATGGCATCTGGAAAGAAAAAAAATTTTTTAAATTTATTTACCTATTTTAAATTTATGGAATAAAACAAGCATTTCTATAACATAGTATAATAGAAGAGAAATTTTGAGAAGGGGTAAGATGTGGGTAGGAACCTTTCAGGCTCCCTACTTGCCCTGCCTACTTTGTCAGTTGGTAAACTTGGACCTGGACTTATGTCTCCTCTCCTGAAGTTGAAGGAGTAAGAACTGGTAGGCACTAGAAGAGTGCTACCAGGCTTTGTTCCGTATCCTGGACTGGGATGATTATGAACTACTTCCCCTGTTTTGTACTCTAACCTAAATTTCTGGGGGAGAAGTGTTATTCATACACACACACGCAGATACACACACACACACACACACAGATCATGGTATGAAGAATTGTGGGTGGAGGGAGGAATGAACTAAAACCCTTAAGACAAATGGCACCCCAAAATTTTGCTATTTATTGGGTACTGACATGGGGATCAGCTTGAGATGGGGGGAGATGTGACTCTATAGAAGATTGTCTGGGAAAGGCCCAGGGAGTTTAGTGAGCTGCTAAATCAATACAGGAACAAGAATGGGATCGGACAGAGCCTCCCCTCATTCTCCTCCCTCTCCTACACCCCCATAAAGGGGATTCCATGATTTACAGTGGTGGCAAAGGCATCTACCTTTGCCCAGCACGGCCTGAAAGTGCTGCTGTGTACTTAGGTCCCCTGGATAGAGTCTCTCCCAGCCTGGCTTCTGCGCCTTCTCATATCCATGGCAACACAACCTCCAGATTCTTCAGCCCGGTTGCCAAGTGAAAGGGAAAGCCTGTCAGCCTGAGCATCTGGAATAGAGAACCCTGTCTGAGGTGATGTGGGAGGGGGAGTTATTGGGGGGAATGCAAACCATACAGACATTCCCTGCCCTGTGAGGGCTTACAGTGTGGCTAGACACAGGATGTTTTCTTTTGTAAAGTTTTAACGTCTGAGTTGGAAAGAGCCTCAGGAACCATGTGCTCTGATCCACACACCAGAACAAGAATTCTCTTTTGTTTGAAGACTTCCAATGATGAGGACCCCACTACTTTTGCACCATTCACTTCCAGAGAGTTCTCCTTGTAAAAAAGTTTTTCTTCCACTGAACTAGCCCTATCTGCTAGCCAGCCCTAGACAACCCAGCTTCAATGTTACATCCCATCTGCTATCTCATGGACGCTTTCTGCTTTCCCACCTTCCCGAAAACAAATCACTCCTCTCTGAGCACGATTCACCTCTGTTCAAATGTAAGGACCGTGAAGTCTGGGACTGCCTCCTTTTAAAAATATTTATAACCCCAGAACCTAACAGAGTGCTTGGCACATAGTAAGTGAATGAGCATTTATAGTTATATATATATACACACACATACACTTATATATATATATATATATATATATATATATATACACACTTATATATATATATATATATTTACCTATTGTGTGCCAAGAACTTTATAAGAATTTTCTCATTTGATCCACACAATAACCCTGGAAGGTAGGTCCATTATTATCCCCATCTTATAGCTGAGGAAACTGAGGCAAACAGAGGTTAAGTGACTTGCTCGGGGTCACACAGCTAGAAAGTATCTGAGGCTGGATTTGAACACTGGCTTTCATGACTCAGAGCCCAGCGCTCTATCCTCTATACCACCTAGCAGCATCTAAAAGTGCTGATTTGGTAAATACTTAATGGATACCTTTTTATTCATTCATCAGACACAAATCTGTCTCTTTGCAACTTTCTTCCATTACTCTTGGTTCTCCCCTCTAAAGCCAAGCAAGCTTAGTTTAATCTCTCTCTCAAGGGACAGCCCATCAAATCTTGAAAACGACTTTCATTTCTTCTTTCTACCCCTACACACACACACACACACACACACACACACACACCCCACAAATTTCCTTTTCTTCTAGTAAAACATCCCCACCTCCTTCATGTGGTTCTCACGTAGCATCCAACGGAACAAGCATTGATTTTTTGCCCCTACATGATCTTGAGGTCCTTCATTGCTCTAATTCTTCTTCTTCTCTGGGTTCTCTGCAGTGTATCACTATCTTTTCATATTTTTATATTTGTATCCCCAGTGCCTAACACATAAAAGGCAATTAATCAATGCTCGTTGATTAATTGATTGATCAACTGATTGGATCCTGGAACTAAACAACTTCAGATGTGGTTGGATCAGGGCAGAGTGTAGCAGGATTATCACCTCCGTGGTCTCGGGCACCATGATTCCCTTAATATGGCCTAAAGTCACATTAGCTCTTGGCTCTCTTATCACCCTGTTGTCTCATAATTAGTTTTCAGTCCTGTAAAACCCAAACATTTTACAGGCACCCTGCTCCGAGTCATGTGTCCTTCATCTTTGATCCATGAAGTTGCTTTGGGGGGCTTAAATGTAAATGTAAGTTTGGGGGGCTTAAATGTAAAATATCCCCTTGGAGAAATTGAATGAATGAGAAAAAAGAAAAGCGATTTGAAAAGAGTGACAGCTTGTGTGTTCCATTGTTAATCACATAATATGAAAAGATAAAGAGGAAGTTGGGTGGCCTTCCTTGAGGATGATTTACAAACCACGGAGGAGACTTACCCAGGGTGGGCAGGAACAGATGGATCAAGATCTGCATTGTTGGATGGAATTTCTGAATCACTGAGATCACAGAACCCTGAAGTAACAAAGTATTAAAGTCTAAGATTTTACATTTATCCCTTTCAAATTTCATCTTATTAAATTTGACCCCCAATTCGAGCATGTCTGGATCTTTTCTGAAAAGATTGTGATTCTGACATCTAAGGTACTTTGCTATTCCTGTTACCTTTGGGTCATAAGCACATTTGATAAGCTTGCATCCACCTATGCCTTTATCTAAATCATTAACAAAAAATATTTAATTGCATAGAATCAAAGGCAAGAACTATTTCTTTGTTTAGTCTTCAGATATCCCCAGCACTAGGAACAGCTCATCACTAAATAAATATTTGTTGTTGAACTGTCAAAGTTGACATCCAGCTTTTAATTACTCCTTTCTGGATCCAACCATTCAACTAATTCTGATGTGGGCTGTCATCTGTCTCCCTTCCCCCCACATCGTACCACCTTTCCTGCTTCCCCTTTACCCTAGCTGCTAACGTCTTACCTTCCAAGGAAGAATTTTGTCGGTAAAGATCCCATGTATAACTTTTTACATATGTATCATCTCCTCTGGTGAAATAAATACCCTCCCGATGTCACTGATCCTCTCTAAGAACAAAAGATGAACGATAGGAACTTCAACAAACTTGAGAGTAGGGTCTGGTTTTGCTTTGTATCCCTAGCACTTAGCCATAAGCTAAGCAAGTACTTAATATATTTTTGCTTGCTTGCTTAGATTGTTTGGGGTTTGGGGTTTTTTTGGTTTGTTTGTTTGTTTGTTTTTTACAAGTAATCAGTGTTGAGTGACTCACCCAGGATCACACAGATATTAGTGAGAATTATCTGAGAAATCTTAGCAAAAATTTTCTTAAAATCTAGGTGAACCATAGACACACATACCCATACAGTTTTCTAAAAGTGCAGTCTTAAGTTAATAGCTAAAAACTGCACAAAACTTTTGGGATGTACATACACAGATTCTCCTCTCCTTTTCTCTCCTCTCCTGTACTATTTTCTTCTCCTCCCCCCCCCCTTGCTTTCCCTCCTCTTTCTCTCTCTCTCTATCTTTCCTCTCTCTCTCTCTCTCTCTTTTCTCTTTCTATCCTTTCTCTCTCTTTCTCTCTCTCCTGTCCCTCCCAGTCTTCTCTCATATGGAGGTGTGTATGCATGTGGACACATGTATATTAATATGTATATTGGCATCTACATATATGCATTGATACACATGTGCATGTCTACACATGTAACTATAATAGTATGTAATACATATAGGTCCTTATATAGCATATGTATAATAACATGTATATTGTGTTATATGCAGTGCACATCATATTATGTTAATAATGTATTATATATAATTATATATAATTTCCCTCCTCTACTATTACATGCCTTTTCATCTTGATTCCCTGAGCCAGTGCGGGGAGATGAGTGCATGTGGCCTGTCTCCTCTGCGTTGTTGCCGAGCCCCTCCCTGGCTGATCCTGCCAGTAGTACATACCTGTTTCAATAAGCCAAGCCTATCAATGTTCATATGACCAGCCCAGTGAAATTAGCATAGTGGCCTTGCAAAAAATGAAAATGAGATAGCTTGGTGTGCCCTATTCTTCATAAATCCCTGTCGGTCCTTCTGTCTGCTTTTCTAGATGTTCATCTATCATTCCTTTAATAATATGCTCTCAGATTTTGCCAGGGATCAAACTCTGGCTCTCTGGTCTATGCTTTGTAGATTTTATCTTCTTCCAAAAACTGGGACAATACTTGCTCCTGCCCCTTTGTCTCCTACTCAGAGACCTGGGTGTCTGTCCCCACTAACTTGCATGACCTCGGGCAATTCGATTTCTCTCTTCAGACCTCACTGTTTTTATCTGTAAAATTAGGAAGTTGGACTAGATGACCTGTAAGTTATTTTCCAGGTCTGTGACATACCCTGTGATTCACCTCCCTGGCAAACCAGAGCAGTGAAGTTCACATTGGACCCCTTTGTTACTATTTCCATCCCCTGTGGCCCAGGAAGGACCAGGTGCAGTCTGAATGTAAGGCCACTCGGTCACCAAGCGTGGGGGGAAAGCTGTCTGGAAGTCCCATGATTCCCAAGGACATTCTCCTTCCCTCTTTTAACAATCCATCCTTCAATAACGTTGCCCTGGCTTAGAGCTGTTTTCACAGCAGCCAGACCTCCCCACCCACATGGTCGAATATTTCAGCCAAGGGAGCACTCAGCTGGGAGAAGGAAGTGTCCTTTAGAACGGGGTTGTTAGGGGTGTTGCAAGGGCCCTCAATAGCCCTATTGATGTGCCTGGGCTAGATGACAATCAGCCTGCCCCCAGCTCCATCAGTCAGGCTGTGGTGGCCGGGCTCAGCTCGGTCAGTAGTTGGCATGGAGGGCAGATGCTGAGGTGCCAGAGCTGGGAGCCAGCATATTTTACATGCTCTGAAATGCCAGCTCTGTTTAATGGAGAGCAGCTGGTATGGACTTTAATTCCTTCAGAGTTTTAATAAAAGCAGTGTTAATCGGGTTCCAGGGGCTGCTCCGGCTCGGACTGGTACTTTCTGACTTCTTCCTTATTTGTAGTTGCTTTCATTCTCGTGTCCTTGGCCAGCACCTGTTACCTAGATAGCATTGCTGTTCCTGGGCCAAGACACAGATGTGGCTGGCTGTGGGAAGATCACCTTCCCAGGGGCAGTGGAAAAATACAGACACCATCACTGGCTATGAGACAGCTGCTGGACAGCCATCAATTTGGTTCAAATCCAGAGACATTAAGCACCACCATGGGTCTTGTGTTGGGCGCATGAAGACGAAGATGAACCAAGAGTCCCTCCCCTCAAGGAACTTACATTCTACTTGGTGGGATACAACATGTATCTGTGTATACATACATAAATGTATGTGTGTATATGTAGATATACACATATATGTATGGGTGTTGTATGTTTATATCTGTGAGCATATAGAGATGTACATGTATATACATTTACATGAGTTTATACATATATAAACACATAAATGCAGGGTATACATATATATCATATGTGTACATATGCATGTAATAGGCACAGGATATATTAAAAAGCAACTACACATTAATTTTGAGAGGAGGCAATAAGCCAGGCTTGTGGGGACAGAAATTATCTCTTGTATGAGATAACATCCAAGCTAAGCCTTGAAGGATGTTGAGGGTTCTAAAGGGAGAGAAAGAAAGGGAAAGCATTCCAGGCATGAGACACTGCCTGAGCAAAGGCCTGGAGAGGAGAAATGGGATGTCATGTGTGGGTCAGGTAGGCAAGGTCAGCTAGAACGTAGTTTTGGTGAAAGGGAGTAATAAATAAACAGCCTGGAAAGACAGAGGCTGAAACTTAATTGCAAAGGGTTTTGAATGTCATTTAATGCATTTGAATGTCATTTGAACGCATTTATATTTGGTTAGGAAGCAATAGGGAACCATTGAAAGTTCTTGATCAGGAGAGTGGTGTGGTCAAAGCTGTGCTTTTGGAATACTCCTCTGGCTCTGGGTGGAGCATGGCATAGAAACCAGAGTCTGGATGCTTGGAAAGAAGCCAAGATGATTTCTTTTTTTTTTTTTAATTTAATTTAATTTAATTTAATTTAATTTTTGCTTTTTGGAGGAGGGAAGGTAGGGCAATTGGGGTTAAGTGACTTGCCCAAGGTCACATAGCTAGTTTGTGTGTGTGTGTGTGTGTGTGTGTGTGTGTGTGTGTGTGTGTGTTAAGTGTCTGAGGCTGGATTTGAACTCAGGTCCTTCTGACTCCAGGGCCGATATTCACTGTGCCACCTAGCCGCCCCCGCAAAGATGATTTCTGTACACGGTCTCTCTGGCTGGGAAGAGCTAGGACAGAAGAGGCGTCTGACTTCAGGTTTTTGACACATTCTGTACCTCTGTACAGAATTGGTGAGTTGGGATAATTTGTCTTAGGAGGATAGAGAGCCAGGGACTCATTATCATTATCATTTATATATTGCTTTAAGGTTTTTGGAGCACTTTACAAGCATCTTTTTATCCTTACAACAACCCTGGGGATAGACGCTGTCTTTAACCCCATTTCACAGATGAGGAAACTGAGGCATACAGAAGTGGAGTGTGACTTACCCAAGGCCATACAGCTAAAGTCCACATTTGGACCCATCACAGTTCACCATACCACCTGGGTGTCCTAAGCCTTCCTATTCCTCCATGTTCTTCCATGGAGAAATACTGGCTGTGTTACTGTGTTCTAGCTCTTACTACTGCACTTAGATCTCTAGGTATTGACGTCATTACTGCAAGGGGACCTCATTCCAGACTAAGCTGGTCACTTTACATTTAAGAAAACTGAGGGACAGAGAGGTTAAATTACCTGCCCAAGGTCACCCAGCTAGTAAGTGGCAGAGCCTTGAATCCAGGCTCTGAATCCCGCTCCAAGGCTACTGCATTATCCTGTGTTTCTTCCCCCAGCAGCCCCATAGCTCCGGAGATTTTGTGACCTTTGCTTTAAGGGAACACCGGTCACTTGCCCTCGGAGAGAACTTGTCTCCATTTCCATCCTGGCATCTTTCTCAGAGAATTGGTTCTTGGTCCTCTCTGATTTCCCAATTCTCAGCTGAAATTTCGGTGTTCATGGACTCACGATTTCAAGGCACTCTGTTATTTCCAAATCAAGCTTTCTCTAGATGAGGCAAGAAAGAGCACACTTTTAGAACTGGAGAATTTATTCTCTACAGTAAACTGTTCTCTCTTTGCTGGGCTGGAAGCCTGAAGTGTGGGCGTTTTTAATCCCCTCTTAAACCTTTGTGTTACCAGATGCAAGCTCAATTATACTATTGGCATGAATACTAAATATATGGTTTTGGAGGGGGCAAACCATCTCTCATGTAGAAAGAGAGAAGGGGAACCCTGGGGATAGCTAGGCTTTTAATGTCAAAATACAAGATACAGGCAGCTAACCTCAATTTCTCTGAGGATTTCAGGTAAACCACATTGTCTTCTCTGGTTTCTAGGGAGTCCTTTGGTTTTTAATAGAATAATGAATGTGCATTTAGACAAATCAACAAGTATTTCAAGGATCAACAGGTATTTATTTATAGCATATTGACTTATTACATGCTCAGAACTGTCCGAGGCCTGGTGGAACATACAAAAGAATTATGAGCCATGGTCCCTGCCCTCAAAGACCTTAAAATCTGGTTGAAATTCCAGAACTAAGGCATTAATTAGGGAGTAATTGCAGCTAGACTGTATGGTTTTGCAAAAGGAATTCAGAGAAGAGAGAGATCAGAATGGAAATCAGTCTTCATGTAGTATTTCATGGTTTACAAAAACATTGTTCCCCCAGCAACTCTGCATTAGGTAGGGCAAGTTCTAGGCTCATTTCACATTAGAGCAGCAGTTCTCAACCTGTGGGTTATGTTCAATTTAAATACATCCTGCATATCAGATATTTACATTACGATTCAAAACAGTAGAAAAATTACAGTTATGAAGTAGCAACAAAAATAATTTTATGATTGGGGGGGTCACCACAACATGAGGAACTGTATTAAAAGGTCACGGCATTAGGAAGGTTGAGAACCACTGCATTAGAGGGAGAGATTCTGAGGAGCTAAATAATTTACTCAGAATCACAAAGCTAGTCAATGTCAGAGCTACGCCTCAGGCTTGGGAAACTGGACTCATGTCTGGATCTCTTTCCGCCATGTTGGACGCCTTTCTCAAAGGATGATTAAAGGCAGCTAAGGTGGCCAAGTGGATAAGGCATTGGAGAGGGAGGAACTCAGGAAGACCTGAGTTCACGTTTGGCCTCGGACTGTCTGATCCCTGGCAAGACATTTAATCTCTGCCTGAGTTTCCTCAGCTATTATAAAATGGGGCACCTGCCTTTAAGGGCTGTTATATGAGGATCAAAAGAAATAGTATTTGTCAAGTGTTTAGCACACACGGTTCGCACAACATAAATGCTTATTCCCTTCCTTAGAATTTGGAAGAAGGCATGTCAAAGGAGTCCAAAGCCAGGGAAAAGCCCTGAGGGAGGGATTAGTCTGTGAGGAGACCTGACTGATTTGGTTGAAGCATTGTTCAATCATTTTAAAAGATTTGATAAGGAAGGTGAGGGCAGAATAATTTCCAGAAACATTATTTAATTGTAATATATTTAATTGATATTTTTGGTCCATCTAGACCTAATTGTTTGGTAAAAACCAAAAACAACCCATTTCAAAACCACAGCTAACGCTGTATCCAGTATCATGACCCAGTAGTAGTTGCCAGCCTCTTTGCTATGAGCAGGAGGGATGTTAATTATTTGTATTCTAGGCTTTTCCGTGGTTTTTAAATTATTAACTTTTGACTAGCTTTCATTGGCATTTTCATTCATATTGCTGTTATTTTTTCGTATTTTATTCTCTTGGGCAGCTAGGTGGCAGGCATAGTGGATACACTGTGGAGCCTGATATCACGAAGACTTACCTTCCTGAGTTCAAATCCAGCCTCAGACACTTGCTAGCTATGTGACCCTAGGCAAGTCACTTAATCCTATTTGCCTCAGTTCCTCATTGGTAAAAATGAATTGGAGAAGATCATGGCAAATCCCTCTAGTATTTTTGCCTAGAAAACCCCAAATGGGGTCATGGAGAGTTACACATAACTGAACAATAAGGAATTTTATTCTCCTGGTTCTGCTTCTTTGGCTGAGTATCAGTTCATACAAATCTTTCCATGTTTCTCTAGTTTCCTCACATTCAGAATTTGTTGCTGCATAGTAATATTCCATTATGATCATCTAGCAGAGTTTTTTTTCCCCATCATTCCACAGTCTAAAGGGTTACTTTGCACAAAAATGCCATTAAGCTCTCCCTACTGCCTACAGAATAAAACCAATTCTAAAAAGTGTCTTTGTTTCCAGACCTCTCTTAGCATTTGCCTACAGGGTCACCATAGTCCTACCAAACCAGATTGCTCATTACTACACTGATATATCCCTCATGTTTTGCCCCTTGCACTGTTCTTCCTCTACAGCTTTACTTGTCATGAGATTCTGCTTGTATTTCAAGACCCAATTCAAAAGCCACCTCCCTCCATGAAGCCTTCCTGGATTCTCCAATAGGTGATCCTAACTCCCATGCCCATAGGGCACTTAACCACATTCTTCTTTTTACTATGTTTTATGTGGGGTTTTTTGGGTTTTGTGCCTACTAGATTGTAAACTCCCCCAAACAAGAAATCTGTCTTACACATAGCCGTATTTTTCACAGAACTCAGAAAGATGCTTTGTACATATAGTTAATGTAAAATCAGGGTTTCTTAACCTAGGGTCCATGAACTTAAAAAAAAAATTGGTAACTGTTTTCAACATAATTACTCTCTCCCTGTGACCCTATGCATTTGTGGAGGGGTCCGTGGCTTTTAGCATACTGATATAAAGGTTTGTGACAGAAAAGGTAAGAAACTGTTCTAAATAAATATATGTTCAATATATTCCAGTTAAGTATGAAATCGCACCAGCAAGAAAATCTTGAAAATCTGGCACATTGTTCTTCAACCAGAACATCTTTGATATATATCATGGAACATTGGAAAGAGTACTTTATTCTAGAGTCAGAGGCCCTGAATTCAAATGTCACTCATCTTTGACACTACCTTGTTCAATCACTTTACCTCTTTGGGCCTCAGTTTCCCCATGTGTAAAATGAGATTGAACTACATGGCCTCTGACATCCCTTCCAGCTCTGGATCTCTGCTGTGATTCCGCTGAGACAGAAACCATTTCCGGAAAGTGATCAGTCGATTTCTGAGTAGGAGCAAATAAGTCACATAAAAGTGCCTTGTTTATATAAACCACGCATTTAGCAGCTGTCTCCTCACCATGCTGCCTATACTAAAGCTATCATCCTCATCTCCACTCCCTGCAACCCTGACCCTACTTCTGAGGCCCCCACCTCTGGAAAGTGAGCTTTAACTTGATACAGTACAGACAACGGTCCATTCCCTCCTCAGGTGTTGTCTTTCCCAATTAGAATGTAAATTCTTTGGAGGCAGGGGCTCTCTTGCTAGTTTGTATTTGTATCCACTTAACATAGTGGCTGTATGTAGTAATCAATAAATGTTCTATATTCTCTCCTCTTCTCTCTCTCTCTCTCTCTCTCTCTCTCTCTCTCTCTCTCTCTCTCTCTCTTTCTCTCTCACTC
>JAQQSV010006065.1:0-14371 GCA_028646515.1 Pseudochirops corinnae | reverse complement strand
AACAAGGAATTGAAAAGTCTAAAGTAGCTCTTTATCTACAGTATCAAAAAAGGGCAGAAACTTCAGCTTTTTAAGGAAGTACAAGAAAGGTTATTCAGAGTTGAGAATATACAACCTTCTGTATTTTTAAGGGAATATACAAATTTGTGGATAATATTTCCTTTTAAAAGGCCATGAGTATTGGACTTTAAATATGTGTGTGTGTACACACAATATACACATACATATACATATATGTATATGTGCACACATATACATATGTGCTCACATATATATATAATTAAAATGTTTACATATTTTTATTTGGCACAATGACTGGCATATGTTAGACACAACATTATTATCTCTCTAATTTAAGGTAACTGTTCTATACCTGATAACTTTGAAGTGGTTTTTAAATACCAAAAGTAATAAGATTAATAATTTCTATGCCATTGATATCATCTGAAGTTTATTGTTTGTATTATTATTGTATTTCTAAGTTATATTGTATTTATAAGTTATATTGTATTTCTAAAGTTCTCTTAGATTATAAAAACTGAGAGACCATTGTGAGGGAGTAATGGTGTTAAAACAACTTTTAATCTGGATTTTGTGACAGATTGAGTTTTTAAAAGGATATATTTTCCACATATTAGTGATGAGATGAATGGTTTTCTGTGCAAGGTGATTTGGAAATTCGTTTACCTAAATTTGATAATGGGTTGTTTCAAGTTTTAATTACAGAATAATGTTTGGGGCATTGTTACATTTCTAAATTGTGTAATTTGTTCTCTTATGTAAATGTTGTTAGAATTATATTGTCAGGGGGCAGCTAGGGGGCGCAGTGAATAGAGACCAGCCCTAGAGTCAGGAGGACCTAAGTTCAAATTCAGCCTAGGACATTTAACACAAAACTAGCCATGTGACCTTAGGCAAGTCACTTAACCCCAATTGCCCTGCCCTCCCCCCTCCAAAAAGAAAAAATAAAATAAAAACTTAAAAATTCAAAAAATAAGGAGTTATATTGTCAGAGAGAAATGATAAATGGGTTAAGAAGCTGTTAAGTCATTCTCTTTGACAATATGCATAATTTAAGCAATTTTGAACTTGCAAGTTTTCTCTTTATTTAGAAGGAAGTTTCACTTAAATTTGTTTTGCTATAAATCAGGCATTTACAAAAGTATGTTTGTGAAAGGAAACTTGGCAATTATACAAAGGTCTTGTTTAGGATCTCCTCTCGTAATTTTTGTCAATTATGTAAAAGTTTTGTGACCAGAGAATTTGGGAATTTTATGGATTTATGAAGAAATGTTTTGCAAAATCTTTTGCATAATTTTTAGAAGGCCTACCAAATTTCTATTTGTAAGCTAATTTGTGGTAGTTCAAACTTAATGTGAATTTTCTGAGTTTCTGAGTGAGACCCTGATATTTGGGGAATCATGCTTTTATAGAGCCTTATATAGAGGCTTTATGGGTGTTAAAGATGGATGACAGGAGAGGAGACACAACATACAGGAGAAAAGGGAAATTTTGTGACTCAGGATGGGCAGGGAGAGATAAGGAATTTTATGGTTTAGGATAAGGGGGAAGTTCTATGGAATTTCAAGATAACTGGAAGAGACTTTAGGACATTTTCAGGTTAGAAAATAAACTAGGAAAGGGGGCAACTCTTAACCCTTAAGGCATTGTTTCCTCATTAGTGTCCTTGAATTAGCCTTAAATGGGTACTTTTTGTGTTTTAAGTACCTTATGTAGCAAACAATAAACCAGATATCAATGCCCATTCTAAATTTTTGAGAAGAGATGAAAAAGTTGGGACTGGTAAAAGCTGATTTTTAGCCTTCCCTGGAATTTTTGAGATTGAGTGAGGAGTTTTGAAACAGCATCCTTAAAGTTTCTTCATTCCCTCCCCCACTCCTTAGTCAAGATAAGAAGAGAGGGGAAAGACATGGATTTGTAGCCAGAGTTTCTTATTACCTTTAACAAGCCATAACCTTTCTCTCTGTGCCTCAGTTCTGTCATCAGTAAAGTGAAGGGGATCAAAAATTTAAGAACCATATATGTTGGGAGGTAAGATGGTGGAGTAAGAGCAGGGACTTAATTGAGCTCTCCCCCAAACCCCTGCCTATTCAACATGACTATAAACAAATGCTAGGGCTACAAAACTCACAAAATGAAAGAATAAAACAAATCTCCAGCCCAAGAAAGCCTGGAAGGCCAACAAAAAGGGTATACTGTGCTAGTCTGGGAGCAGAGGGCAATCCTGCGTGGGCTGTGCTGACACAGACAGGGTCAGAACAGGTCTCAGGGGACTGAATTACTGTAGCTGTGGTGGTTTCAAGACTTCTCAACCCACAAACACCAAAGACAGCATAGAAGGTCAGTGGGAAAACTCTGTGGTACCTGAATGAAAGAGGAGCATGGTCCAGCTGGGGTCTGGCCACAGCAATGAGGTAGTGGCAGTGGCAACAGTGGCAGCAGCTGTTTCCAGAGCTCTGAGTCGACAGATGGTGGGGGATCCAGTGACTGACATAAACCCCCTGAAGCCTGGGACAGTACACCTATACCCACACACCACTAGAAGCAGAGTCCTACCCTGACAAAGAGTTAGAAAGTCAAGTATTTGGTTGGGAAGATAAGCAAACAGTGCAAAAAAAAAACCCCTCAGATGACAGAATAATTTTTTTTGTTTTGTTTTTTTTATTTATTTTTAGATTTCAACATTCATTTCCATAAGATTTCGAGTTATAAATTTTCTCCCCATCTTTCCCCTACTCCCTACCCCAAAATAGTGAGCCTACTGAATACCACTTCCCCCAATCTGCTCTCTCTTATACCCTCCCTCCATACTCCCTCTAACTTTCTAGTAGAAAAGATGGATTTCTATACCCCAGTGCCTGTATATCTTATTTCCCAGTTGCATATAACATGTATTAACATTTGTTTTTTGAAACCTTGAGTTCCAGAGTCTTTCCCTTCTTCCCTCCTCACCCTCCCTCCCCCAGGAAGACAAGCAATTCAACATAGGTTGTACATGTGTAGCTACTCAAATCATTTCCATAGTAGTTATATTGTGAAAGACTAAGTATATTTCCTAAATTCTTGTAATATTTTCTCTTTGACCTGGGAACTCTGGAATTTGGCTCTTTTTTTAGTCATGGCTTTCAAGCAGTCCAATAATTTTTAAATTATCTCTCCTGGATCTATTTTCCAGGTCATTGGTTTTTCCAGTGAGATATTTCATATTGCCTTCTATTTTTTCATTTGTTTGGATCTGTTTAATAGTATCTTGATTTCTCAAAAAAAGAGCCTAGACATCATCTTTAAAGAAAATATAAAGAAAAATTGCCCTGATATTCTAGATCCAGAGGGCAAAATAGAAATAGAAAGAATTTACCTATAATCTCTTGAAAAAGATCCCCAAGCTTTTGGCTCTAGGAGTTACTTGCCTTGTGTTGAAATGGGCAAGTTCATGAAACCCAGAAAGGTGGTGCTGGTCCTGGCTAGGTGGTACTCCAGGCGCAAAGCCATCATGGTCAAGAACATTGATGACGGAACCTCTGACAGGCCCTACAACCATGCCTTGGTGGCAGGTATCTACAACTACACTCAAAAAGTGACTGCAGCAATGGGCAAAAAGAAGATTGCCAAGAGATGAAAAATCAAATCCTTTGTGAAATTTTATAACTACAACCACCTCATGCCCACCAGATACTCTGTGGATATTTCATTGGACAAAACAGTTGTCAACAACGATGTGTTCTGTGACCCTGAACTAAAACATAAGGCAAGGAAGGAGGCCAAGGTCAAGTTTGAGGAAAGGTACAAGACAAGCAAAAACAAGTGGTTCTTCCAGAAGCTATGGTGTTAGAACTACTGTGTTAGTCAGTAAATAAAATGTTTACTAAAAATGAAAAAAAAAGAAAGAAAGAAAAAGATCCCCAAAAGGAAACTCCTAGGAATATTATACTCAAATTCCAGAGTTCCCAGGTCAAGGAGAAAATATTATAAGCAGTCAGGAAGAGACAATTTGAGTATTGTAGAAATGCAATCAGGATAACACAGGATAATCCAGCATATCATATTCCAAGCCCTTAATGTAGAAGCTGTTAGATTTTCTGTTATCCTGATTGTGTTTCCACAGTATTCAATTTGTTTCTTTCTGGCTGCTTGCAATATTTTCTCCTTGACCTAGGAATTCTGGAATTTGGCTACAATATTCCTAGAAGTTTTCCTTCAACAGGTGATTGGTAGATTCTTTCCATTTCTTTTTGACCCTCTGGTTATAGAATATCAGGGCAGTTTTCCTTGATAATTCCTTGAAAGATGATGTGTACGTTCTTTTCTTGATCATGTCTTTCAGATAGTCAGATAATTTTTAAATTATCTCTCCTGGATCTATTTTCCAGGTCAATTGTTTTTCCAATGAGATATTTCACATTGTCTTCTATTTTTTTTCATTCTTTTAGTCCTGTTTTATAATTTCTTGATTTCTCACAAAGTGATTATCTTCCATTTGCTCCATTCTAATTTTCAAGGAATTATTTTCTTCAGTGAGCTTTTGGATTTCCTTTTTTCATCTGGCCAATTCTGTTTTTTAAGGCATTCTTCTCCTCATTGACTTTTTGGACCTCTTTTGCCATTTGTTATTTTCTTCAGTATTTTTTTTGGGTCTCCTTTAGCAAGTTATTGACTCATTTTTCATGATTTTCTTTTATCACTCTCATTTCTCTTCCTAGTTTTTCCTCTGCTTTTCTTGCCTGAATTTCAAAATTCTTTGTGAGCTTTTCCATGACCTAAATCCAATGCATATCTTTCTTGAAGGCTTTTGATGCAAGAGTTTTGACTTTGTTGTCTTCTTCTGGGTCCATATTTTGATCTTCTTTGTCACCAAAATAAAATTCTATCATGATTTTTTTCCCTGTTGTTTGCTTATTTTCCCAGCCAATTACTTGACCTTTCAGCTCTCTGTTAAGGTAGGACTCTGCTTCCAATGTGGAGGGTGTACTGTTTCAAGCTTCAGGGATTTTGTGTAGCTGCTTTCAAAGATCTTTTTAGAGAACTTTTAATTTTCAGTTCTTCCAAGGTTGTATGATCAAAGGAGAGGTGTTTACTCCTCTCTTTGTCTGTGCTCTGGTCTGTGAGTGACCACAAGCACTCTTTTTTGCCTTGGAACTGTGAGGAGGATTCCCTCTCCACCTCCACCACAAACTCCACCATGCCAGTGCTCCTCCTTGCCCCAGGTCTGCCACCCAGGACTGTGACCCAAATCAAAGCACAGACAAAGCAGGAGAATCCTGCCTCAGTACCAGGAAAGAGATCCCTGCCAATCCACCACTCATCAGCCATTCAATCTCCCCACTGTATGTGGTCCATGAGCTCTAGAATTAGCCACTTATGCTGCTACCACCACACCTGCTCCCCTGGACTGGAGCCAGATCACTCTTCTCTCTCACTCAGTTCTGACAGACCTTTCCTAATGGCCTGTGAAGCTGCCTTTGGCATTTGTGAGTTGAGAAGTCTCAAAACTACCACAGTTACCTGTGATTCAGTGCCCTGAAGCCTGCTCTGGTCTTGCTATGCCAGGTATGGCCCACAATGGACTGTACTCTTCTCTAAGACTAGTGCAACAGACCTTTCCTGTCAACCTTCCAGGTTGTCTTTGGCTGAAAATTTATTTCATTCTGTCATTTTATGGGTTCTGCTGCTCTAGAATTTGTTTAGAGCCATTTTTTACAGCTATTTAGATGGGTTTGGGGGAGAGTTCAGGCAAGTCCCTGCTTTTACTCTGCCATCTTGGCTGTGCCCCTACTACTCATCTTCTTATAGAGAGGTGATTATCTCAAAATAGGGAATGCAATATATATTTTAGTATATTACAAGAATTGCTTTTTCTTGACTATACATATTTGTTAGAAGGGAATTTTTTTTCTTTTTTCTATATGAGGGGGAAACTGTGAAGGAGATCAAATAAATGCTCCTGCTTCTAAGCCACCATCTTGATTCCGTCCCCCAATGCATGTTAATTGAAAAAAAAAATAAATCAACATTTAAAAAATATTTAGTACAAATTCATAATACTTTCCTTTTAATAAATCTGTCACCTTTCTTTTTTATTTTTATTTATGCTTTTTTTTTTTAGATGGGGGAATGCAGGGCAAATGGGGTTAAGTGACTTGCCTGAGGTCACACTACTAGTAAGTGTTGAGTGTCTGAGGCTGGATTTGAACTCAGGTCCTCCTGACTCCAGGGCTGGTGCTTTATTCATTGTGCCACCTAGCCACCCCCTGGCACAAGTTTCACACTTCCTGTTGACATATGTAGTGATCTATGCCCAGTAAAGTCTATTTCTTACTAGCTGTAGGATCCTTCATTGACTCAAAAGTTGAAAGCAATCATACAAGATATTCACAACAATATACTCCGGAGAGCATCAATTACTTCTATGTTCTATGTGTGGGAACAGTCCCAGTTTGATACAACAGTCCATTGTATACCTCCAATTTCTGCTATCATCTCAGAAGAGGAGTGTGCCATCTGACAACTGGAATTTAAAGATTTAGGGATCATTTCTTTGCTTTTTTCACTTGTATCACTTCTTTTAATTTTTAATTAGTCATAAGTTACTCTTTCTAGTCATCCATAGAAACTTAGGCAAGGAAGATTGATAGAATGAGACAAGTTTTACATATGTATTCTGCATGCTGCCTGGTGAAATTCCCAAATTCTTAGCTATGGTTCCATTTTGTTGTGTTGTGTCTCTTTGGCTATCACAGAGAGCATAGTTATACATCTTCTTCAGGAATCACTACAACTCCAGTGTCACATGGTATTTCTGCTGATGTCATAACTGGCAAGTTTGTCTTCCGATTTCTGGCAAATAGCATCCAACTTGCTACTGGTCAAAATATAAGTCAATGAATTATTGCCAGACTATACTTGGAAGTTCGCTTCACATATTTAACATCTGAACTTTTCAGTGATAGACCACTTAAGTTTTTGTGGGGAGTAACTAACCACAATATCAAACAAACCTCTGCTGGTGAATGCACTTAATTTCTGATGTCTATTTTTCTCTTAATACATGAAAGCTTCCAAACCTTTCTGGCTGGCATCAGTGTGGAGAACATAAGCCAACATTGCAAATGGGTAAAGAAGCTGATTAAGTTTTTGGAGGATGCTTCACTTTTGCCTGTCCTTCTATTTCCAAAAAGTTTTATAGGTTTTAAGACAATTTTGTGTTTCATAACTTTCTGATTCTGAATCTCACCAATTAGTATTTTTGTGCCTCTTTTATTAAGCTATTGTCTTTTCATAATGTTCTTGCATAGCTCTCATTTCTCTTCCTAATTTTTCCTCTTACCATCCTTATTTGATTTTAAAATCTTTTTTGCTTTTATTTTATTTTTTTTCTTTAGTTCTTCTTGAAATTCTAGTTGGGCTGGTATCCAATCTGAATTTTTCTTTGAGATTTTTCTGATAAAGACAATTTTTAAACATTCATCTTTTTAAATTTTAAATTCCAAACTTTTCCCTTCCCCTCCTTAAAAAGGCAAGAATTTTAAATAGGTTGTATATGTGCAATCATATAAAACATGTTAGTCATGTTGTGAAAGAAGAAACAGATCAAAAGGAAAAAACTAAGAAAAAGATAAAGTGAAAATAGTATGCTTCAATAGTATTCAGACTCTATCATTTCTTTCACTGCATTTGGATAGTATTTTCCATCATGAGTCCTTTGGGATTGTCTTAGATTATCATATCACTGAGAAGAGCAAAGTCAATCATACCTGATCATAACGCAATGTTGCTGTTTCTGTTTACAACGTTCTCCTGATTCAGCTCATTTCACTTTGCATCAATTCATGTAAGTCTTTCCAGGTTTTTCTTAAATCATCTTGCTCGTCCTTTCTTATAGCACAAAAGTATTCCATTACATTCATATACACAACTTGTTCAGGCATTCCCCAGTTGATCAGCATTCCTTCAATTTCCAAATTTTTGCTACCACAAAAAGACCTGCTATAAATAGTTTTGTACATGCAGGTCCTTTCTCCTTTTTTATGATCTTTTGGGATACAGTAGCTGGATCGAATGTTATGCAACATTTGATTGCCCTTTGGGCATAGTTCCAAATTGTTCTCCAAAATGGTTGGAGCAGTTCACAATGCCAACAGTGCATTAATGTCCCAATTTTCCTACTGCCCTCCAACATTTATCATTTTAATTTTCTGTCATGTTAACCAATCTTATAGGTGTGAGATGGTACCTCAGAGTTGTCTTAGTTTGCATTTCTCTAACCAGTAGTGATTTAGAGCATTTTATCATATGGCTATAGATAACTTTAATTTCTTCATCTGATATCTGCCTGTTCATATCCTTTGACCATTTATCAATTGAGGAATGATTTGTATTCTTATAAATTTGATTCAGGTCTCTATATATTTCAGAAATAAGGCCTTTATCAGACACACTTGCCATAAAAATTGTTCCCTAGTTTTCTGTTTTCCTTCTAATCTTGATTACATTGGTTTTGTTTATGTAAAACTTTTAAAATTTAATATAATCAAAATTATCCATTTTATTTCTCATAATGCTGTCTGTCTCCTGTTTGGTCAAAAATTCTTCCCTTCTCCATAGATCTGACAGCTAAACTATTTCTTGTTATCCTAATTTGCTTATGGTATCACTCTTTATGTCTGAACCATTTTGACCCTATCTTGGTATTTGGTGTAAGATGTTGTCATATACCTAGTTTCTACCATGCTATTTTCCAGTTCACTCAGAAGTTTTTGGCAAATAGTGAGTTCTTATACCAAAAGCTGGGGTCTTTGGGTCTATCAAATACTAGATTACTATGGTCATTTACTAATGTGTCCTGCATACCTAATCTATTCCACTGATCTACCACTCTATTTCTTAGCCAGTAACAGAGAGTATTGATAATTATAGTATAGTTTTAGCTTTATAATATAGTTTGAGTTCTGGTCTGATTAGGACACCTTCCTTTGCATTTTTTCCCATTAATTCCCTTGATTTCTTGATCTTTTCTCCTTCCAGATGAATTTTGTTATTTTTCCCAGCTCTATAAAATAGTTTTTTTGGTAGTTTTATTGGTATGGCAGTGAATAGGTTTATTAATATAAGGAGAATTGTCATTTTTCATATTGGCTCAGCCTACTCATAAGTAGTTGATATTTCCCAATTGATTAGATCTGACTTTGTGTGAAAAGTGTTTTGTAATTGTGTCCATATAGTTCTTGGGTTTCTCTTAGCAGGTAGACTCCCCAGTATTTTATATTCTTTATAATTATTTTAAGTGGAATTTCTCTATCTCTTGCTACTGGGTTTAGTTGGTAATATGTAGAAATGCTGATGATTTATGTGGATTTCTTTTATATTCTGCAAATTTACTAAAGTTATTATTTCAAGTAACTTTTTAGTTGATTCTCTAGAATTCTCAAAGTATACCATTGTATCATCTGCAAAGAGTGATAGTTTTGTTTCTTTGTTGTCTATCCTAATTCCTCTCATTTCTTTTTCTTCTCAATGCTATAGCTAACATTTCTAGTACAACGTAGAATAATAGTGGTGATATTATAGATGTTTTTAAGTCATTGTCTTCTGAATTTATGTCTTGAGCTTCCCTGTCACAATGCTAGCTTTTTATGGCCAGGTTCTCTTTTTGTTGTTTGCTCACTTTTTTAGTCTACCTGACTTTGGACTTTAGAGTTGAACCCTACTCACTATGACCTGAGCTTCTGTATTTTATATCCTTCTGGTGCTTTCACAGCTTAATCTGGGGGAGGAGAGCCTAAGGTTTTGTTAGTTTCACCATGTTGTGATCCAGAGAGATGTTCATCCACTGTCCTTCTGGACTGTGCTTTGCTTCTTACACAGTGTAACACCAATGTGACACCCATAGCAGCTGCTACGATTATGCAGATATATTTCCAGGGTAGATTCACAAAATATAATAAACTCTCTTCATTAAATGTAGAAACAAAGTATTTGTTTGGATTAGAATACCAGGAGATGATATTTAGCAAGGTATTGATTATCACCACCACCACCCCTGTGGTGATACTTACTGGCACTGACATCTTAGGCATTCTTATTTGTTAGGCCTCCCTATGAACAAGCTTGCTTAGATTAGTTCCTCCTTTGGCTCACTCAAGCTGCTTCTCTCTCTGAGCATTGTGTCCCTCTCACTTCCTGCTCTGCCTCTCACACACCGCCCTGTCTCTCTCCCCAACATTCTCTTTCAGTTAGAATTCCATTGAGCAAGCTCCTCCCACTTTTAACTCCAAGTAACCCAGGTTGAATCACGGCCCCATATGACTCAAAGCAGGTCACACAAGCCTATTAAGGGATGGGGAAGATCTTTTTTACATTTGGCCCAAAATCTTTCGTGTCCATTACATAGATAGATGGGACTTTAGGGGTAACTTGTATCAACATAACTTCCCTAACAATATAGAAAGATAACAAAATAAACACATAAAACAATATCTTAGGGTGGGGGATTGAACACAAGAACCCCATTATTCCCTCCTCAAGTGAATGGGATCCAAAATCCCCCAAGGTAAGGGGAAAAGGTCTCATCTTCTAAAACTACTTCCTGCTGAGATTGGACGTAAAGCTGTCCTTGCTTGGAGAGGTCCCTTTGAGGGGTCAGTTCCTTAGCTGGTATCCAGAGCTTAGTCAATGTCAGCTCCAGGAGTGGCATATCATGGTTTCCAACAAAGAATGACATTCAGCTTTAAGTAGCCAGTCATCTGCAAGTGGAGGGCACTAACCCTGGAAGACACAGAAGACATCTAACAAACAGGTTAAACAAACAGAATAAAGGCCAAGAAGAATAAGAAGACAGTGACCAGAAGCAGGGTATAGCATCAGCTGTGCTTCTGGCGTCCACAAACCAACAATCATAGCCTTATCCACAGCAAAATATATGAGTTAAGAGGACAATTTGGTAATCCCCTTCTCCTGAATAAACAACAGTTACAATATTCTCTTTCCCCTGCGCTATAATCTCCACAGCCTTTGGAACATCATCTGGCTTCCATTTTACGCACACTTTAGCTCCCAATTTTATTCTGTGAGTAGAACTAAACCCTTCAGTTACTGTGATAGTTATTTCAGAAGGAAGGTCAGTTTTCACAATGGGTATTATTTCACAAGGAATAATGATCACTTGAACTATTTATCATTTTTACAAAATGGTATAGGTTCTTCCCCTAATTTTTGAAATACCACAATAATTTCTCCTTGATAATTAGAACCTATTACTCCAACCAACACACATATTCCTCAAGCTGCTAATCCTGATTTAGGTAATATCCATCCAAAATGATTTTTAGGAATTCTCATACGTATTCTAGTAGAAATTTTCATTATTTCTTTCTTAGCCAACAAAAAGTCTTCCAAACAATGTAAATCATATCCTACTAAACCAGGTGTTCCTGAAACAATTTTGGGACATCTTGCCTTACAGTCAAATACTCAATATTTGGGATCTTATGTGTTTGCTGTTTTCTAATTTGCAAATTTGGGGTCATCATTCTGGCTAAAGATGCACTTTCTCTCGATAGTCTATTATTCAAATTATGTAAAGCAGTGAACAAATTATCTTTCCAATGTTGATAAAAATTATTAGAACTTAACTTCCTAAACTGTTTATTCCACCAATGATCCATTCATTCTTTCAATTAACCCAGTTGCTTGTGGATAATATGGAATATGATATATCCATCCTATGTTGTTTAATGTACAATATCTCTTCATTCATTACCTTTGAAATATGACCCATTGTCACTTTGAATCTGCATTGTGGTTCCATAATATAGACTAAAGTTTTACAGGTGTTTTTCTGAGTTGCATTCTTATAGGGACAAACCACTAGTATGCCTGAATAGGTGTCAGCACAAGTACATATAAATTTGCCTCCTCTATTTTGGGGTAGAGGTCCAACATAATCTATTTGTCAAATTTGGGCTGGAACTTTTCCCCTTGCTACTTCTCCAGTTACTACCCAAGAAATAGTTTGTTCCTTTTCCAATTGACATGTATGACATTCCTATGCTACCTGTTTTAACAATGAATGAGAGATACTAATATCTTAATCTTGTGCCTACTAGTGTGTGGCCTGGATCCCTAAATGACCAGCTGTTTGATGGACTCATTTGCTAGTGTAGGATCATCAGTTGGTTTTAGAATAGGGACAATACACTGAGTAGCAAACTTTGCTAGTTGATTAGCATGTACATGGTACTAATGTTCTGGTGTGGTGAGGGCTATGTGAGCATTTACGTGAAAAACTGAAAAATTAACAACCAAACACATGTCCCCATATATCTTCCCATAATTCTCTCCAGACTTGTTTGCCATGAATTTCTCAATTTTGATTTTTCCACATGGGGAATCCATGTACCTAGCCCATTAGCAACAGCCCATGAATCAGTAATTATATGACACTTCCCTTGTTCTGCTTTAATGGCTTGATTTACTGCCATAAGTTCAGCATGTTGATTACTTCCACCTGTCCCAATACTCTCCAAAGTCTGTCTAGTACATGTGTTATACTTTCCAATGTCTTTTTTGGCCCAAATATTTTGCTGTCCCATCAGTAAACCATCTTTCCTTTGTTCTTCAGTTAATCCATCATATCCTTCATTCCATTTTACCAAGGACTGTACCAAATGTTGCTTTGATTGAGGGTATATATCATTTCCTTTAGTAGTTATGTGCGCTATAGATTCATGTAAAGTAGAAACTCCACTTTTGCTTGTTTTAGATATGTTTTGAATGTATCATTTCCATTTAATTATGCTAGCTTCTTGTGCATGTCCAATTCTGTGGGAAGCTGGAGTATTCATTACCCAGGTCATAACTGGAATTCCAGGTTTTAATATTACTTCATGGCCCAGAGTCAATTGTTCAGTCTCTACCAAGGCCCAGTATGCAACTAACAACTGCTTTTCAAAAAGGGTATATTGAACTCTAGATGAAGGGAGTTTCCTAGACCAAAATCCTAAGGGTTCATTTTGGCTTTGCTGTTTTTGCATGAGCTCCAATTTGCATAGTCATCCTGTATAGTCATTTGTAATTCCACTGGGTCATTTTGCATAGGCCATAAATCCAGGGTCAATTGTGTACCAGCCTTGACTTTTTCAAAAACTTTACTCTGTTCAATTCCCCAATCACATTCATATTTCTTCCTAGTAACCTTATATAAGGGCTTCAGAATCTGCCCTATATGTGATATGTAATGTCTCCAATATCCAAACAATCCTATAAACTTTTGGGCCTGTTTCTTATTTGTAAGATTTGGAAAATCCTGAATCTTTTGTCAGGCTTGTGGGAGAATCTCTCACAGACCCTTATTCCATTGTATGCCTAAGAATTTTACTGTTTGATCTGGTCCTTGACCCTTTGCAGCGTAAACTTCTCACCCTTTGCCCTTCATATGCTGAGTTAAAACCATCAAACTTCTTCTTTTCTATGTAGTGGGTAAACTGGATACCAGGAAGTTCTAATTCATCAAAATGCTTAGCCACAATCCTATGATAAATAATAGGCCTATGCAGATATCCTTGTGGCAAGCAAGTAACCGTATATTGTCTGCCTTGTCAAAGAAAGCAAACTGGTCCCATTGTTTAGAATTGATTGGGAAAGGGGCAACTAGGTGGCACAGCCAACAGAGCACTAGCCCTGAAGTCAGAAGGACCTGAATTCAAATCTTGTCTCAGACAGTTGACACACTTACTGTGTGACCTTGGGCAAGTCACATAACCCCAATTGCCCTGCCTTCCGCCCTCAAAAAAAAAAAAAGAATCTATTGGGATAGTAAAGAAGGCATTGGCTAAATCCATAACTGCATACCAAGTGCCATCATATTTCTGGATCCTTTCTATTAAGGTAACAGTATCTGGAACAGCAGCATACAAGGAGGGTGTCACTTTATTCAACTGTCTATAATCCATTGTTATTCTCCACATCCCATTTGACTGTTGTGCTGGCCAGATAGGATTATTCCATCGAGTGGTTGTAGGGACTAACACTCCTGCCTCAACATATTCCTTATATTATTGGTAATTTCATCATGGCCACCTAGCACACCATACTGCTTTAAAGTAATTGCTTCAGAAAGTTCAGGTAAAGTTATTGGGGACATTTTTATTTTACCCACTAAAACTGCATTAATTCTTATCTTCCTTTCTGCAGATTGGTATCTCTGTAACAATACTGGGATTTGAAGATCTTCCATGCCCCTTGAGCTTGCTGGCGTAGCAGGAAGGGGTGGAGCAAGAGAACGCCGGAACCAAGCTAGTCTCTGTGCTGTGTGGACTGGAAGCGGCGTCAGAGGCAGTGGCTGCGGCTGCGAACT
>JAQQSV010006064.1:0-14371 GCA_028646515.1 Pseudochirops corinnae | reverse complement strand
GGTGCAGTGGATAGAGAGCTGATATGGTAATCGGGAGAGCAACTTTAAATTTGACATCAGACATGGGCAGTGTGACCTAGGAAAGTCACCTAATCCCTACTTGGTCTCTATTTCCTCAACTATGAAATGGGGATAATGACAGTACCTTTCTTCCAGGGTTGATGTGAAGATCAAGTGAGATAATATTTATAAAAGCACTTAGCATAGGGTCTGGCACATAGTAGGTGCTATCTAAATGATTTTTCCCCTCCCTCCTCCAGAAAATCCAGTTGGAGATGTCCACCAATAGGGTAGTGGTACAGAAAGATAACCCAAGAGAGCAGCTAGAACTGGATATATAGATCGCCCATCTGCATAAAAAAGAGAATTGAACTGTGGGAATTAATGAAGTCACAAGAAGATCACTATGTAGAGAGATAATTGACCTAGGACTGGGCCTTAAGGACACTCATATTTAGGAGCCTGTTTCTTCCTCTGGTGTGGAAGTTACTTATCACAAAGTAATTGTCAATTGTAGGAAGTATAGACAGTTCTCCATTTATGTAAATTGGCATTACACAAATTCACCTTCTGAAAGAAATCCACGTTTCAAAAAAAAAAAGCAAAAACAAAACCAACCCAAAACACTTTTGTGAGCTTTACTGTACAGTAATGAGTTCTCTAGGGCAGCTAGATGGGTCAGTGGTAGAGCACTGAGCCCAGGGTCAGGAAAATCTGAGTTCAAATCCAGCCTCTGCTCTATACTAGCCAAGTGTGACCCTGGACAAGTCGCTTCTCCCAGTCTGCCTCAGTTTTCTCGTCTGTAAAATGAGCTAGAGGGGAAAATAGAAAATCACTCCAGTGTCTCTGCCAGGAAAGACCCAAACAGGGTCCGGCACCAACTGAAAAATGACTCAACAACACTATGTTCTCTCTGCTCCTGTCCCTCAGCTCCACATCCTTCTACCCCCAACCAAAAAAAAAAACAAACAAACCCAACAAAACAAAAACAAAAAAACCTCCAAGTAAAAGCAGAAGAATGAGGGGATAAACCTCCACCACAGCTACCACCCTGGATAGGGGTTTGGCTTGCCTGGTTCAACCCACCCACCCAAGTATTTATCTGTCTTCTGTCCCCCCTTGGTCTGTACTGGGTGTCTGTCCCGGCCCCGCGTGTCACCCGTCCTGTCCGGCCCCCATGTATCTATCCTCTGTGTGTTTTTCCTCTCGGTTCCTGCCAGACCCCCACGTGGCTGGCCTCAGGCCCCTTGTGTTCCTTCTCTTGGTTCTCTGTCCCCAGCCCTTATGTGTCCTTGAGCCAGCAGAGATCAGCTGGCCCTCCCGTGACCCCCTTCCTGCTTTCCTCTCTCCATTCTGCATGTCCCTGGGAAAATTTGAACTGGCTTATTTGGAGAAAAGGAGTTAGGGCATTTAATTTAGTATGAATCATTTTCTTATTGATTTAATGATTTCGTGATAAGCTCACCACCATGCCCAGGAAAGATGCACAAACTCACACAGATTTCATTATTAAAGGACCTTCTTGATAGCCAGGGGAGAGTTGGAGATGTGATAGGATACTCCCCAGGTGTCCATCTAAGTGTCTGGGCAACCCCAGAGACCTTGGATGCCTGATCAAGCAGGTGGGAAGGGGAGGGGAGAGAAGAATCTGTGAACCCCATGTTAGCACCAAATATCAGCTTGTCCTGGGGCTACTCAGCAGCTTCCTCCTCCTAACCCAAAGGTCTCAGCTCTGAGGCGCTAGGCGCCTATTTCATTTTTCTAGTCCTGGGGCTGAACCTCAGTGATCAGCTGGCTGGAGTGACAAGCTCCAGCCTCTCTCTTATCTCTGCTTTAAGATGCAGGAAATCTATAGGAACTTGGGTACAAAGTTGGGGGCAACCCAACCAAAACACTTCACCTAGATGGAGATAAGTATTGTCACTCTCTAGAAAACAGGAATGGACTTTCAAGATGATTAAATATTCAAAGCCAAAGAGTGAAATTAACTGCCTGGGGTGGGGATAAGCAAACAAATTTTCCTGAAGAGGTTGCTTACAATGGGAGTGGAGGTGGGAGAGGACAATGGAATCTTTCCAGTAGGGTTCACAACTTTCTCTTGGTGATGCTGCCATTTGAATGGTGAGCTAGCTATCTGAATTAGGAGTAAACTCTGGAATTGTGACTTCATTGGGATAGAGAACTCCTTGGTCAGGTAAATCTCTCTCCCTCTACAACTGCCAGGTTGCGAGGCACCTTCTATTATGAGAGTTGCCTAGATGAGGGGTGGGAAACCTGTGACCTCGAGGCCACATGTGGCCCTCTAGCACTGGAGGATCTAGAGGGCCACATGTGGCCTCAAAATTACAGGTTCCCCACTCCTGGCCCAGATCGCCAAAGAGTTAAGTAACTTGCTCAGAGTGACATAATATGTATCAGAAGAGGGATCTGAAGAGAAAGTAACAAACATGCCTTGTGCTTTACAAATATAATCTCATTTGATCCTCACAACAACCCTAGGAGGTAGGTGCCCATTTTATAGATGAGGAAACTGAGGTAGACAGAGATAAAGTGACTTGTCCAATGTCACACAGCTAGTTTTTTGTGCTGTCAGGCTGGATTTGAACTCAGATCCTCCTGACTCTAGGGCCGGTGCTCAATTCACTACATCACCTAGCCACCCTGGTCACCCAGGTCTTAAGTGTGAGGCAGGATTCGAACTCAGGTCTTCCTAACTCCAGGTCCCTTCATCCCCTGTGCCATCTAGCTGTCTCTTCAAGGCTGGCTCTCTCTACCAACTGGATCACACTGCCACTCCTGACTAGGACAGTGGTTGTGAGGAATGGATTCTGAAATTAGAGAGAAAAGGGCTCTATTTACCAGTGTAATTCCACATGAACATGTATGTAGGTATTCTCCAAAATAGCAGCTCATATGCATTCACAGAGCTAGGTTGGGCACTTGGAAATTAAAAAACTCTCTGTAGAAAACCTACCTTTATACCCAGTCTCATGAACAGGAGCATAGAATAACCACAGAGACCAGATCTCATAAAGTGGAGTGCAATAGGGGCCCAGGGGGTGTTGGCGGGCAGCAGGAAAGGAGCCAGAATTCACTATCACCCCCTTCCCCCAAGCCGGACTGTCCTTTGGAACTTTTCTGTTTCTGTGCAGAGAATCAGTGCACTTCCAGTTACCAGGTTCGTAACCTCCATGGCAGCCTTGACTTCTATCATTATTTCCTGAACTCCAGCAACTGATCTACCTCCATTGTCTTCCCTCTCTCATCCACCCTCCATGCAGTTACCAAAGGGATATTCCCAAAGCAGAGAAGGTCTGTCAATGTTATTCCCTGACTCAATAAACTCCAGTGGTTCCGTTACCTCTAGCATCAAAAACAAAACTCCTCTCTGTTTGCTTTTTAAAGCCCTTCACAACTTGGCTCCGACTTCTCTTTCCAGGATTATTATGCATGACTCCCGTTTGTCCCAGTAAAACTGGTCTTCTTGCTCTTCCTCACATAAGACCTTTCATCTCCCATCTCCATGCTCTTGCACGGGCTGTCCCCCATGCTGCCCTCCTCACCTCCACCTCTCAGAATCCTAGTTCCCTCCAAATCTCAGCTTAGACTCCTTCTCCCACATGAAACTTTAAATCCCCTTCAGCTGCTAGTGCCCCCTCGTATTTCTTTTATTTTAATATATAATATTTTAGTTTTTCTTCAATTACATGTTAAAATAATTTTAAAACTTTTTTTAAAAATTGTTTTGAGTTCTAAATTCTATTCCCCCCTCCCTGAGACGGTACACAATCACATATAGATTATACATGTTTGATCATACCAAACATTCCCATTTTATTCATTTCCCCCCTTGAATATAACGATATACACACCTGTTGTCACCCCTGTAAGCTCTCTGAGGGCAGGGATGGTGTTATTTCTTCTTAGTATTCTCAGTGCCTAGTACAATGTCTGATATATATTAGTTGCTTAATAAATGTTTGTTGATTTTCTGAGCCAGTCAATAGGGATAGGAAGGAGATTACAAGGAAAGCATAGGAAGGGAAAAATCCCAAAGGGTCTCCTGGTACCTGGCAGCATGTACTGCCTAATGCAGTAGGGCTTTGGGCTGAAGTTAAGGAACTCTGGACTAGTAAGTTGCCCCAGTTCCACATGGGACTGAGTACTACAGCCCCAGGGTCTCTCCTTCTGGGGAGACTCACTCTGCTAGTGAGTCAGGCTGGAGGCCAGTGGGGGTGGGGGGAGGAGGAAGGGTCTTCATTGGAATAAGCTTCAGGGGAACAATGGGCCAACAGTCTGGGTGTCTAAGCTTGGGCCTGACCTGCTTCCCAGCCATCCTCAAACTTTCCTTAGGTCTTTGGTTAAGGCCAGTCAGCACGCCCAGGGCTATGAATGGGCTCTCTGTGGAGACAGGAGTGGACAGTTTCCAACCCAGTGAGCGAATTTATGCAAATGGGAGCCTATTGACTTTCATTTTAAAATTAGAGATGGTTTCTAATGGGAAAATCCCCTCAATAAACTAAGGCGACAGGATAACTTAGAGGAAAGGGCAATGTATTGGGCAATAAGGAGCCTTGCTTGGTTTGAATCCCAGCTATACCCACTAATTAGCTATAGGACCTGGGAGAAAGAAGTCTCTTCTCTCTGGACTCATTTTCTCTCCTGCTTATGTACTAGCTCTGTGACCTTGGACAAGTCCCTTCTTTCTGGGTTTCTGTTTCTTCTTCTGTAAAATGAAACAGTTGGCGTAGATGGCCTCTGAGGTTCCTTCCAGCTCTGGATCTAGGATGCCAAGTATGACCTTGGACAAGCCCTTTCCTTCCCTGGGCCTCAGTTTCTCCAACTGTGCTTGGCAAAGCTTGGCAAGTGATTGATTGATAAATGTTTTTTTCCTTTCATTCACCATGTCATCTGCTAATATTTAATATCTCTTGGCTAATGGCCATCTCTCCATTTCCCAGCAGGCCCTTGCCCTTCATTCTATAAAATGAATTTCTTTCAAAGTTTGGGAAACTATTACTGTTACTGAACCCAACTGTCCAACCTGTTACTTGCACCATGGTGGCCAGGAAAATTCTAAATAGTTAATCTCTTCTGCCTAGTTCGTCCTCCAGCACTGTTCCAAAGGAAAACTTGTGAACTTGTTTGTCTTCTGTTCTCTTCACCCACTTCCTTTGCCTGAGTGTCCCCATGTTTCCCACCCCCACCATTTGGGCCACCCACTCCAGTTAGCTCCCTAAGGTTGCCTACTCTTAGTAGGACCTATCTCTCCCTCTTCTTCTCCCCTGTCAAATTTGATCTCAGTCTCATTCCCAATCAATCTGCCAAAGTATTCGAGACTAATGCATTCGGGGCTCTTAATGGGTTACCTTCACAGGTAATGTTTGCATTTTAGAGGGGCCTTCTGGAGAATTAGCCTTAATCCAAAGGAATGGTGGCTAATTGGGGGAGATATCTTTGGATTTGGTGGCAGGGTATGGGGCTCCGTTACATCTCATTCTCTGGGTGGCGCTCTGTTCCACCACTCACACAGCCACCACAGACTAGTTTGTTTCCAAGGAGAAATCTAGGCACCATGATGACTTGGGGATATTCTCTTGCAGGGGGCAGTAGACTGGAGGAAGGGAGTATTCAAGGTTTATCTAAGTTAGCTTGCTGAAGGGAATTTCCTCTCTTCTCATTTGGTTATCATCAAGGGAAACTCTTGCCTTTGGCTCCACCTCCCCAATGGAAATGCACATTTTGCCTGGGATTTATCCCCTTCTAATAATACTAATAATTCCTGCCGTGTATTAGCAATGTAAGAGAATTAAAAGCACTGTTACACTTTTTACTCCCAGGGAGGGAAAGGGACTGGCCCAAGGTCACACATAGGATCCTAGACTTAAATCTGGAAAGACCCTATAACCTAACCCCCTCATACCACCGAGGATGAAACTGAGGCACAGGAAGGGAAGGGGACTGGTCCAAGGTCACTTGAGTAGCAACCTCCAGGGGTAGAATTTGAACCTATATCTTCTGGATCTAGTTAAGGTCTTCCAATTATACCAAATCACACTGCAAGTGAATGGCAGAGCTAAGATTAGGATCCAGGGTTCTACATAGAACCTCATTCACTCCCTGTTCACATTTGGGGCTTCTCTAAGAACTAATTTGAGGGTTAGGCAGGTAAGGTTTATCTTTTCTTGACTATAGTCCCTTAAGGGCCTCAGTTCTCCCACTTTCCCCCCACAAAACCACCCCACTCCAAAGCCCCAATTTCCTGGGAGTATTCTGCAAGAAGAAATTTCTCTCTGATGACGCCTTTGTACATCTTTCCATTGCTTTGGAATCTACATGCTAGGTTCCAAAAGAGCTCCCCTCCTAATAAATATTGCTATTGGCAGTCTCTGCTGGGGCCAGGGCAGTGTGGAGTTTTTGCCTCAAACACTCATTTCCAAGCAGGGAGAGGGGTCTATAGTAACTTTGTGTGTGTGTGTGTGTGTGTGTGTGTGTGTGCACATGAATGGTCCTGTGGGTTTGCAAGAAGTTGAGGGGTCTGGCATTCTTTTTGTGAATTTCAAAGGGAATTCCTTCCCTATTTGGATGGAGAGCAGTGGGGAGCTTGGTCTCCAGTGTTCGTATGCACATTGAATTATAGGTGGATAAACAATGGACATTTATGTGGCTAAGGCTCAGCAGAGTGGTGAAGTATGTAACTTCCTAGATCTAGGGTTGGAAGGAAACACAGAGCCCATCTAGAGCAAGCTCCTTTTTCCAGAGGAGGAAACTGAGACCCAGGGAGGGGAAGTGGCCTCCCCAAGGTCACACCTAGGATTCTAGGTCTAGAGCTGGAAGGGACAGACCTCTGAGGCCCTTTAGTCTAACCTCCTTCATTTTACAGAGGAAGAAATTGAGGTGCAAGAAGGGGAAGTGACTTGTCCAAGGTCACACATAAGATCTTAACTCTAGAGTTGGAAGACACTTCAGTGGCCAACTCACCCCATAATAACTACTTGCAGATGTTCAATGACAGTGAGCCTCCTACCTCCCAAGGCAGTCCATTATACCTTGGGGCATTGTCCTTATCTTAAGCCTAAATCTTCCTCCCTGTCCTAAATCTTCCACTCTGCAACTTTAACTTAGAACTCAGAGTTTGATACCCTGGGACTAAGAAGAGTAAGGCTAATCCTTTTTCTATGTGATAGGCTTTCAAACACTGAAAGACTGTGATATTCTTTTTTTTTTTTTTTTGGAGGGGGGAAAGGCAGGGCAATTGGGGTTAAGTGACTTGCCCAAGGCCACATGGCTAGTAAGTGTCTGAGGCCGGATTTGAACTCAGTTCCTCCTGAATCCAGGGCTGGTGCGCTATTCACTCCGCCACCTAGCCACCCCCAAGACTGTGATCTTCTTGACTCTGTCTGTGTAACTTGGGCAAACATTACTTTGTCTTCCTCAGTTTCTATAATCCTAAAGTAAGGCAAAGTGGCATCAATCAATCAATCAATCCATATGTATTTACTAAACATCTAGGAGAAAACGGCAGGGTCATCTTCCTGAGTTCAAATCCAGTCTCAGACATTTACTAGCTGTATGACCCTGAGCAAGTCACTCGACCCTATTTGCCTCAATTTCCTCATCTGTAAAATGAGCTGGAGAAGGCCATGGCAAACCAGTCCAGTATCTTAGCCAAGAAAACCTCAAATGGGGTCACAAAGAGTCGGACACGACTGAAAATGACTCAACAGCAATTGGGTGCTAGGCTCTGTGCTAGTCATTTGGAATGCAAGGATAAAGATGAAATTGTTCTTGCCTTCAAAAATCTTACAGTCAAAAAGATATAGATTCTAGATTCAGAGCCCAAGGGCACTTTAATAGTCTTTTAGTACATTCCTCTCATTTTCAGGGGAGGAAACTGAGCCTCGAGGAGTGACTTATCCAAGGTCACACAGGTAGTAAGTGGTGATATCAGAATTTGAACCCAGGTCCTCTGACTCTAGTTTCCATCATACCACTTAATAGAAAGAGCACCAGGTTTGAAGTCTGAGGACTGACTCGGGGGTTCACATACCATTTCTCTGTATTATCTTGGCCACCCCTTCTCTTCCCCTGCTCCTGTCTTTGCCCTATATGTGAGAATATTTCTAGTTATGGTGCTGTTGTACAAAGTCAAGTTGCTGGTGCAATTGTAGAAGTTGGGCATGGCCCACGTCACTAGTGGAAGGGCACTTGGGGACCCACATGCTTTGGTGGCCATTCCAGTGGCCAGCCCTGGCAGCACAGCACTCTCGGTGGGGCAAAGGGCTACCCGTGCTCCTGCCACCACAGGGCCTTTTCTATTCCTCAAAGTTCACTTGTATCATCAGGTTTAGCCTGGCACCCTTTGCACCCTCCTACCCAGTCTGAGTGGTGACTTGGAACTGCTCTTAGCCCAGGAAATAAAATCACAGCAGGAGGCCATTGGGCAGATGGGGCGAGTCAATGATTCCGGACCTAGGGGTGTCATTTCCCTCCTAGCTGCCAGAGAAAGGAAGTGGACTCACTTCTGGACTCAGCTAGGTAGTTAAAAGAGGTTTACTTCGCCAAGCAAGCCTCTGATCTCCCTTGAGATGGCCTCCCCTGGCCTGGCTGGCCCCTGCACCAGGGTTACTCCTCAGAGCTGTTGGTGGAACCTTGGAAAGAGAGGCCTGCGGGGGAAGTGCAGCTGGTCAGGGTGTTGGCCCATCACCTACTCTCTAGGAGGCAGAGCTATAGAGTTATAACAGCCTTCCTGCCCCCCCCATCCCACCCCCCACTAGGGTGAGGGCCCAACGATCTGTGGGTGTGCTTCGTCTCTCTTGGTGAAGTTCCAGCTTGGAGGTATTACTCTGGACTGGGCTTGAGGTGAGGAAAAAGAGAAAATTGGAACGACTCTCCTAGTAAAATTTCTTTATTCCCCTTCCCCTGAAGGGCTGGGACTGAGATTCACCTTAATCCCCAGCTGCCCGATGGCTTTTCTTATAGCACAGGATGGGCTAGGGAGAGAAAGAAAACAAGAGATCAGGAGAAAATTAAAAGGGAGGGCAAAAGAAAGAAGAGAAGAGAAGGGAGTGGATGGAGTGAAGAAGAAAAGGTAGGGGAAGGATTAAAAAAGGAGAGGTGAGAAGGGAAAGGGAAAGGGGGGAAGAAGTGAGGCACAAGGAAAAGGAGGAAGAGGAGAAAAAAGGAGGGTAGAATTGGGAAAAGAAAAGGAGGAAGTGGAGAAAAAGGGGAGAGAGAAAGAAGGAAAGAAGTCTGGAAGAGCATAGAGTTATTGTCAGTTCATTTTCACACACCCAGAAATTGAGGGAAATGAAAACTTCTTCCAATCAACTGGCATGATCTGCCACCTGGCATTCTCACTCCCGCTTCAAGGTGTGCCTAAGGCCACCTGGGCGCTAGTCAATCAAGTTGAAAAGGTGATAGGTGTGAATGCCCAGGGGTTGAGGTGAAGAAGTCTTGAGGGGGAAAAGACAGAGTTGGTTGAAAGTGATAATAATGGGGTGGGGAGCTTTGGATTGGTGTGAAGTCTGGGGTTGCTTAGTTTAGGGAGGAACTTTTCAAAATGAGATTAAGCAATCTCCAGGAGAGAAGGACAGGTACAGTTGACTTACTTTTAAGCCAGCTTCAGGTACAAGGTCTTTGGTTAAAGTACAAGCCAATAATAGTCAGAAAATTTTTATTAGGCACCTACTACATACAGGCACTGTGCTAAGCGCTGGGGATACCAAAAAGAAGTTTACAATCTAACAGGAGAGACAACAAGCAAACACATATATGCAAACAGGCTATAGACAGAATAAATAGGAGATAATTAACAGTGGAAAGGCACTAGAATTAAGAGCTATTGGGAAGGCTTTCTATATAAAATGAGATTTTAGTTGGGACTTAAAGGAGACCAGAGAAGCCATGAGGGAGAACATTCCAGGCATGGTGGACAACCAGGAAAAAAAATGCCCAGAGCTGAGAGATGGAGTGTCTTGTTTGTAGGCTGGTGTCATTGGATCAAAGAGAATGTGGTGGGGAGTAAGGTGTAAGAAGACCAGAAAGGTGGGAGGGGAATAGGGTATAAAGGGCTTTGAATGCCAAATACAAGCTTTTTAAATTTGATCTTGGAAGTAATTAGGGAGCCACTGGAGTTTATCGAGTGTGTATGTGGGAGGAGGGTGGAGTTGAACATGATCGAACCTGTGCTTTAAGAAAATCACTTTGTTGGCTAAGTGGCAGATGGACTGGAGTGGAGAGAGACTTGTGGCAGGCAGACCCACCAGCAGGTTACTGCAATAGTCCAGGTGTGAGGTGATGAGGGTCTGCACCACAGTGGCCACAGTGTCAGAGGAGAGAAGGGGGTGTATTGGAGAGATGTTGAAAGGTGAAATCAACAGGATATGGTAACAGGTTGGTTATGGGGAGGGAGAGTGAGGAGTCCAGCGGGATCCCTAGGTTATGAACCTGAGGGACTGGGATAATGGTGTTGCTCTCTCTAGTAACAAGGAAGTTATGAAGATGGGGAGGTTTAGGGGGAAAGATAATGAGTTCTGTTTTGGACATGCTGAGTTTAAGATGGCCATCCAGCTGAGATGTCTGAAATGCAGCTGGAGATTCAGAGACTGGAGGTCAGCAGAGAGACTGAAGCAGAACAGGTATATCTGAGAATCATTAGCATAGAGATGGTAATTAAATCCATGGGAACTGATGAGATCACCTAGTGAAGAAGTAGAGAAGGAAAAGAGAAGAGGGCCCAGGAGAGAAAACTGGGGGCCACCTAGGATTAGAGGACATGGTCTGGAAGACGATCCAGCAAAGGAGATTGAGAAGGAATAGGGAAGGAGCCAGCAGAGGAGAGATTAGAAATAAGTGATAGAGGGGGGATGTCAGAGGGGACAATCTGATGGAGGGCAGATGGGACGGAACAAGTTTGCTTGAGCGGGTAGAGAGGTTAGACTCAGGGAAAAGTAAGGTCTTTTCTTCATGTGGCGCAAGGGTCCTAGGTAAAATATTATATAATCAGCTCTAGGACTGGAAGGGATCTCAGGGGCCTAGATCTAGTTCAGGAGTGGGGAACCTTCAGCCTTGAGGCCACATGTGGCCTTCTAGGTCCTCAAGTGCAGCCCTCTGACTGAATCCAGACTTCACAGAACAGATCCCCTTAATAAAAGGATTGGTTCTGGAAAACTTAGACTCAGTCAAAGGGCTGCACTTGAGGACCTAGAAGACCACGTGTGGCCTCAAGGCCCCAGGTTCCCCACCCCTGATCTAGTCCAATCCCCTCATTTTACAGAGGCCCACGGAGGAGAAGGGATTTGCTCCAGGCCACATAGGTGGTATTGGAGTTGGGATTTCTATTTTTAAAAAACCTGTAGCATTTATTTATTGATTAAAAAATTTCTGTGGCTAAGCCCTGGTTTCGAAATCATCACAGAATATAAAAACTCAAAAGGGACTAACATCACTCTTACTAGACAGAAGCACCTCTTCCCCCCCACCTCCGTATGCCCAATAATTATTCAATCCTTGTTTTTCAAGACTCAAATGCTCCAAATAGTTCTGTGACCTCATGAGGGCCTATCCTTGAAAAATGCCCACCCATCCTGTGTAACTCTTTCCCCCATCCTCTCCTAACCTCGCCCCCCCCCCCCCCAGCAAGGGGTCCACTAAGAAGTTGGAGATCTTCCCATTCCATTTGTATTCTACTGCCTCGCTATGAAGGTGCTTTGAGATCGTTGAATGGATGGCTCCATACAAACCTTTATTTCATTCTCCTTGAGACGTCATTCCATTTAGATTGCTGTGAGCGTACCAGGGCCACATGTAAGATGACATAAACCTTTTACCCCTTTCATCCCCAATCCTTCTCCTCTGCACCCATTCCTTATAACTCATTCATTGGCTCTGAGGGGGGAGGGAGGGTTAAGATTAGGGTTAGGGTTATGTGGGAAAGCTCAGGAAGGCAGCACCTGGAAAACAACAGTCCCAGGCAGTGATATGTTTTGTACCAGACAAGTACCATCTTCGGGCAGCTGTGTGTCTGCCTCCTCTGAAGGGCCAGGGCACCTCATTAAGAGAGCTGGAGGTAGAAGCTCTTAGATTTCTGCAGACACATTTGAACTGCAACATGTCCACATACATGTTGTACCTATTTACCTCTTTAAACATGGAGCTACCATGATTAGGACTTCTATCTTGAGGTTATATGGTGCACTGGATAGAGGGCTAGGCCTGGAGTAAGGAAAACCTGAGTTCAAATTATGGGCAAATCACTTAACCTCAGTTTGCCTCAGTTTCCTCATCTGTCAAATGGGGATAATAATAGCATCTTTCTCCCAGAGTTGCTGTGAGGATCAAATGAGATGTTTATAAAATTCCTGGCACACAGTAGGCACTTAAGAAATTCTAGCTAGTATCATTAGGCACTTTTCCCAGGGTCAGGCTAGAAGCAGACTTGGGTTTCTTCTTGTTGCCAATTTCTCTCAGATCACAGATCCACAGAGTTGGAAGGAAGCTTAGAGCTTATCTAGTCCGCCTCCCTATCTTATACATGGGGCCTGAGGCCCAGGAAGGGAACCATGGTGAGTTAGTACCCAAACTCAGGTCTCTCAATACCCTTTGTCCTACACCTGTGTTAGATCCCTCCCTCACACCCTCCACTCCAGCCAACCCGATTGACTTATTGTTCACCATAACTGACCCTCCACCTTCTGCCTCTGTACCTTTGCATTGGCTTTCCCCCATACCTAGAATGCACTCTTTCCTCCCCTCCTCTCCTGGGATCCCTGGCTCCCTTCAAATCCTAACTCAACTGCTGCCTCCTACACAAGGGATCCCTTGTGGGATCCCAATCCTCCCCCACAAATAGTGTTAGGCACCCTTTCCAAAATTACTTTGAATAGATCGGCTTATTTGTGTATGAATTGGATTCCCCAATCCCTTGCCCGCTGCCCCACTGTAAACTTTCTGAGGGAGATGGCTGTTTCCATCTCCAGAGCCTAGCACCTAGTAGGCACCTAAAGGATGCTTGCTGAATTGAATGGTGAATCATGCCACATATTCAGAATCTAAAATGGACTGAGTGCCTTACAGAAATGCCAGCTGGACCTTACAACTTGAATGTCCCCTCTCTGTCACTGTGTCTGTCTCTCTGTATCTCTCTGTGTCTCTGTGTGTTTCTGTGTGTGTGTGGCTCTGTCTCTCTGTCTTTGTTTCTCTCTGTGTCACACTATCTCTGTATCTCTGTGCGTTTCTGTCTCTCTCTGTGTCTTTATCTCTCTCTGTGTCTCTGTCTTTGTGTTTCTCTGTGTCTGTCTCTCTGTCTCCCTATGTGTGTCTCTGCGTCTCTGATTCTATGTCTCTGTCTCTGTCTCTCTCTCCTTGGAGTCAGGATTTCAGCGCTCCTGTTCTGGCACCTCCCAACTGTGGTATCCTGGCCCTTTCCGAGCCTTTGTTCCTTCCTCTGTAAAATGAAGTTTACCTCACAGAGATGATGCGAAGATAGCTCTTTGTTTTAAAAAACAAACAAACCTATTTGCTCTTAATATTTTTGGGCTATCTTTAGTTTTTACATCACCTTTATTTCCAAACAGACCCCTTGTGCCTCCCCTCCCCTTGTAACAAAGATTAAAAATGAAAGAGGAGAAACAAGCAGTTTAGCAAAACTGAGCAACCCATCCACCAAGTCTAATAGTGTATATCCAGGATTCCACACCCAGACACCTCAGCAGCTCTCCTTGAGGCACACACAAGTTTGGCTTTTTTTTTTTTTTTTTTTTTACTTTTTGGAGAGGGGCGGGCAGGGCAATTGGGGTTAAATGACTTGCCCAAGGCTAGTAAGAGTTAAGTGTCTGAGGTCAAATTTGAACGCAGGTCCTCCTGACTCCAGGGCCGGTGCGCTATTCACTTTGCCACCTAGCCGCCCCAAGTTTTGTCATTTTAATGACATGGGCTTCATTTTCTTTTCTTCCTTCCCTCCTTCCTTTCTTCGTTTGTTTCTTTGTTTCATTTCCTTCTTTGTTTCTTTTTTTGTTACATAGCCTTCTTTCTTCTCCACTTTTGTAGTCGATGGTTTATCCTGCACCCATTCATATCTTTCCATCTGCCCTTGAATTCTTCATATTCATTGTTTCTTATGTCCCACAATATAGTTAGAGGACGTTGGCTCAAATTCTGCCTCAGTTTACCACCTGTGCGACCCTGGGCACCTCTTCCCTTCTCTGGGTCTCAGTTTCCTTATCTAGATGGCCTCTGGGGTTCCTTCCAGTTCTGATTTTAAGCTGAACCACAATTTCTGCAGCCTTCCCCCAATCAATGGGCACTTATTTTGTTCCCAGTTTTGGATACCACAAAAATGTTGAAGTGAATATTTCCCCGTAGATAGGAC
>JAQQSV010006063.1:0-14372 GCA_028646515.1 Pseudochirops corinnae | reverse complement strand
ACTTAATTCCCTGTAAATTTTGGAAATGAGGCCTTTATCAGAGATACTGGTTGTAAATATTCTTTCCCAATTTCCCACTTCCCTCTTAATCTTGGTTACATTGGCTTTGTTTGTACAGAAACTTTTCAATTTGATGTACTCAAGGTTATCCATTATATTGAGGGCATTGGGGGAAGATTTTGTTCCAGTTTTATGTGTGTGTTGTTCTATATTTGGGTATTTGTGCATTGGCTTTAATGTATTAGTATTTGAGATTATGATTGTTTTTTATTTAGTGAATGGTCACACTTAAGATCTTTAAGTGTTACTATTATGAATTACTTTTTTGTGTAAATAAATGCTACCTGGTGGTTGGATAGATAGAAAATGCATGATGGGATAGGGGCTCAAGAGTGGGAGGGGATATATTTTCTCTCAAGAGGGTTATCCCTAGACCCCAGAGACTGTTTCAGTGTTGCTGTGTGTTGGTGGTATATCTTTGGAAAGCCAGACGTGCTAGAGTCTTACTGTGAGAGTAGATTGGAGTGAGCAGGCCAATCCAGGGAGAGAGTAGGTATCAGTATTCATTATAAAATATATTCATATATTCTGTGATGTTGTTGGGGTTTATATCAAGGTGTACCATACACTTCACAAAGTTGTCATGTCATATTATCAAAATGAGCATTCTCTCTGATGATGCAGATTGCAATACATCCATGCCTGCCACAGAGGAAAAATTCAGAAAAACAAAACAAAACAAAACATATATATATATATATATATATATAAATATTTAATAAATAAATGAATGAATGAATGAATGAATATATATATATATATGTAGGCAGTGTGGTATAGTGAGGAAAAAAAAGATTGAACCAGAGCCTGGTTTTTTAATAAAAAGATTTGTTCTGTGAAGCTTTGAGTCAGTCAAAAGGCCATACTTCAGGACCTAGAGGGCCACATGTGGCCTGTAGGTTCCCCACTCCTGACCCAGACATTAAGGAGATCTTGGTTCTTGTTCCACCTTGGGCTCTTCACTTCTTTCTGAGCCCAAGTTTTGAAATTTGTAAATGATTGCATTGAATTAGATGATCCCTAAGGTCCAGAAGGGCAGCTAGATGGCTCAATGGATAGAGCACTGGAGTTGGCATCAAGATGACCTGAGTTCAAATGTGATCTCAGACACCTACTAACTGTGTGATCTCAGGCAAGTCACAAATTTTCTATTTGTCTTAATCCACTAGAGAAGAAAATAGTAAATCATTCCAGTATCCTTGCCAAGAAAACCTCATGGACAGTATGGTCTGTGGGGTCATGAAGAGTAGAATTTGACTGAATGACTGAATAAGGTCCCGGAAAGTACAGTTTCTAACTAGTTCCTTGTCACAATCATTGTAATCACCAAAGAGTCTTGAATTCTAATTCTGTTAGAAATGTTGAAGGCAAGTTTAATGGGTAGCTTCCACGGCCTTTGGGGTTCAGCTTTTCTCGTTGTCTTCAATTCTATCAATTTTGTTTGTTGAGATGCCACTTGGATTCCAGGGAGTTCAGTGCATATGTGAGAACTTTGAAGTGAACTATGAACTGAGAAGAGATTGTCATGAGTTCCTGCTATGGATTGAAACTCTGTTTGATGTATTTATTTCTTCTTAAATTGATTTCCTGAGCTGGGCTTTGGCAATCGGAACCTAGAGTCAATGAACCATTTCCTTCCTTCCTAATCTCAAATCCTGTACTAGGATTGGGAAGATTCTTGATGAGTGGATGACAACTTGCATGAACTGATGTAGAGTGATGGAAAAGTCAATAAGACAGCATGTACAATGATTATAATAATGTAAAAGAAAACAACTCAAAAACACAGGTGAACTCACATGAAAGGCATTGACTGTTCTCTTTCCAAAGAACAAGTTCTGAACCATGCTTGTCTTATTTGAGGGATGATGGGTGCTCCCTTTGCATATTCTGCCAGATAAATTCTTAGTTTTATTTATCTTTTAAAATATGTTTTTCTTTGAAACAAAGGAGGTGTGTGTGTGTGTGTGTGTGTGTGTGTGTGTGTGTGAGTGTGTGTATGTATGTACGTACATGTGTTTTGGGGGGAGGAATATGAGGAGCAAATTGTGCTCTAAAAACAAAGGTCATAATTTGTTGGTCAGTTGTTTTCAGTCATGCTGTAATGCCAAGCAAAGGCAGCTTCCAATGATCATATCACTAGCATAGCAAACCCCATTTATTCAGCAAAACATTCACAGAACAGAGAAGGTCAAAATACAGTGTAACATTCATTTAGCAAGTAAGTTCTCAATTCAATTGCAAAGTACCAAGGTCCAGGTATCCCACCCCTGGATCAGTAGTCAAAGTAGCCCACTCCTGGACAGTACATTCATTTAGTCTCTTCTCAAACAGAGACTAGTTTCCAATCGTAAACAAAGTACATTTATTTAGTCAATCACAGAGCACAAAAAGGCCAAAGGTTTCCCACCCCTGGATGCTACTGAATTACAATACTATACATTAACACTAAGTACTTTCTCAAAAGGGGCATGAAAGCACAAAAGGCCATCCACCCTTAAGTTATAACAAGGTTAAGATATCATCTCAGTATTGAAAACCCAAGAAAAGGCCCTTCTTTCATCTTGGCTCGAGGCAAGCCCTCAGCAATCTCAGTTCCTGGGAAGACAAGGTTCAACAAAGCCATAGCCAGTGTCCTCATCAGGTCACTCTCTGCCTGTAGAACAGTTCCAGAACCCCTGAAAACATCAGCAAGACCTCTTCCAGGATTGCTGTAAACATACCACAAGAAAATCCTCCTTCAGGGCTTCTGAACCAACAGCCAGGTTCCAGGACCTCTACAATAGCAGCACTGTCCTTCACCAGCAGGTGAATCTAGCAAAACAACATCAAAACAGACAGACAAAATACCGGCATCACAGCCATGCCTCCTCAGTTCTTGGCAGCTCCAGGTGGCAGTTCTCAAAAGTCCTGGGCAGCTCTAACAGGCCCTCAGTAGTCTTTCTCTCAGCAACTCAGATACTGGATACTGCTCTCCAAAAGTCTTTCTGGCCTTCTCTCAGCTTGGGCCTCTCTCCCAATTCATGGCTCCTCCCAGTTCAGCCCTCTCTCTTTACCTCAACAAGTCCATCCCACAAGTGGGATTCACAAACTCTGGGTTTTAACACTCAACCCCAAAACCAAGCCAATACAGGGGCCTCTCAAATTCCATTACCATTACATTCCACCCCTCCAGGATGCTTGGCCTTACAATTTCAATCTAAATGGCCATGGATCCTGGCATAAATAAAGGCACTATGCTTTGTAATAAGATCTTCCCTGCCCCTAAGCCCTTTGATTGGCTTAAGTGGTTCTGAGAACCTTCCCTGATTTGAAAGTATACTGTGCCCCCTAATAGGCTGAATGTGGTCACATGGAGCCTGTGGCAGAAAGCTTATTCTTCAGGAATGCCCACACCTTATTACTTTGTGATTGGGCAGTGGGTCAAGAGGGTTGTGACATTCTCTGATCCCGGAGAAGGCTATATATACCCTGATGTGAGGTTTTGCTTTGGGGCTCACTTTGAGAAGAGTTGTGTGATTTGGCCAGATGAGACTCTGCAAAGCCATTGAGCCCCCTGGTTTTGAAAAACCCAGATGTTGGTGCTTCCCTCTCTGGTAACTGAATAGGTATGGATATAATGGTCAGACGGTTGGAAGCCCTGTCTGCTGATCTGTTGCTTTGTCTGCTTATAACTTCTTCTTGTAACTTCTGTTTGTATTCTGTTTGCATTCTCTGAAGTTCAGGGTGCTGACTTTTTCCCCTGAACTAGGTAAATGATATATGTTTGATTGATTAAAGTAAGATCGTTAACCCATTTTGAGTTGCTTTCCTTTAGAAAAGCAGATCTAAGAATCTGTGCTAGCAGCCATCCTGGGTATGCTAAGGTGCTTGCTAATACACATGCCCAACTCTTTGCAACTCCATTTGGGGTTTTCTTGGCATAGATTCTGAAGTGGTTTACCTTTTCCTACTCTAGTTCATTTTACAGATAGGGAACTGAGGCAGAGTTAAGTAACTTGCTCAGTGTCATATAACTAGTAAGTATCTGAAGCCCGATTTGAACTTAGGAAGAGGAGTCTTCCAGACTCCAGACACAGTGCTGTATTCACTGTGTCACCTAGTTGCCCAAGGACATCAATAAAGCAACAACAGTAAAAAAATGGAGGTCTCATGCATCTGATTTGATTTCTTCTCTCATACTGACCACAGGCTTATAACTTAATTCCCTTTCCAGTCATTCATTTTCAGTAGTTGTTCCCGTTTGGCTGTGCATGTAATAGATACAATGAAAGCAACTCAGAGGCTACCATCTCTTGAAAGACCATAGTCTTTTCTTTTGGAGCAGCTAGGTAGAACGGGTGGATAGAATCCTCTCCCTGGAGTCAGGAGGACCTGAATTCAAATCTGTCTTCAGACACTTGTTGTGTGACCCTGGACAATTCCCCTAACCCTGTTTGCCTCAGTTTCCTCATCTGTAAAATGAGCTAGAGGAGGAAATGACAGACTACTCCAGTATCTTTGCTAAGAATATCCCAAATGGAGTAATGGAGAGTTGGACACAATTGAAATAACTCAACAGCACCATGACTCTCTTTTTTGATGTGTCTCTGGGATGTATCTTCAGGTTTTTGTATGATGCCAGCTCACAGAGCCTAGAAAAAGAGATGAGAGAGAATTCTCAAGTTGGTTCAGAAATCGGATAGGGGATGGATAAGGATGTGATAAAAAGGAGAGAGACTATTGCCCCTTGCACACCATTTGCACATGGGAAATACGGTGATGGGACAGGAAATTTTACTTTCTAAAATAGAGAAATTAGCTTATTTTTCTCCCTCATTAGAAAATCAATGAAGAGATAGATCAAGACATAAATGACTAGGTTTAGATAATGATTCCCTCTGTCCCCATCTCCCAACATGTTTAAGGACCTCATACTACCCTTTGGCCAGCCAAAGGTCCACATTGTAGCTGCCCATTCAAGCCTGCTTCCTCCTTCATTATCTAGATTTTCTGAATGGTGACACGTGCTCCATAATTTTGTTTCTTCCCTGGCATCAATACTCTCTTTCCTCATTCATGTGAAGGATTAATGTAATCAGTTTATTTTCTTAAGCATCTGGTATTGGTCATCAAGGTAGTACAGTGGTTAGAGCATTGGGACTGGAGTCAGGAAGTCCTGAATTCAAATCCAGCCTCAAATATTTACTAATTTGTGTTTCTGGGCATGTCACTTAAACTATGTTTGTCTCAGTTATCTTAACTGCAAAATGGGAAAAATTATAGCACCTACCTTGAAGGGTTGTTGTAAAGATCAAATGAAATGATGTTAGTAAAGTGCTTAGTGTTTACATGCCTGGTATATAGTGGGTACCATATAAATATTCATTCCCTTTCTCTTTTTTCCTATTTCTTACGACTCCCAGGAGTGATTAGTTATGAATCAAAAAGAATGTCTAAATGCTAGAATTTCAAGTAGTGTGTGACAGATATTTGTGATGGGGGTGGGACAGATACTTGAAGTGTGGATGTGATGGAGAAGGAGGTCCAGAGAGACAGGAGCAAAGTACTGAGAGGAATGATAAGAGTTAGCATGGCTGGTCTCAGTCAGTAAGCCTACTATGTGCCAGGCACTACACTAAGCACCAAGAATAAAAAAGAAGTGAAGACAATCCATGGCCTCAAAAAACCCACAATCCAGTGAGGGAGACAACAAGCAAACAAATCTGAACAAATGTATATAGGATAGAGGAAATAATTAAGGGATGGAAGGCATTAGAATTACAAGGGTTTGGAAAAGACTTCTTAAAGAAAATGAGATTTTAGTTTGGATGTGAAAGAAGCCAGGGCAGTGAGGAGGTGGAGATGAGGAGAACGAGCATTCTAGGCATGGTGGACAGCCAGAGAAAATGCCCAGAACTGAAGGATGGAAAGTCTTGTTTGAGGAGCAGAAAGGAAGGCAGTGTCAGTGAATCAAAGAATACTTAGTGAGAATAAAGGTATAAAAAGACTGAAAAGGTAGAAGGGGTCCATATTCTGAAGGGCTTTGAATGACAAACAAGATTTTATATATAATCCTGGAAGTAACTGGAGTTTATTGAGTAAAGGAGCAACATAGTTGGATCTACGCTTTAGGGAAATTATTTTGGTGCCTGAATAGAGAATAAATTGGAGTGGGAGAGAACAGGAGCTTTACAGTCATAGTTTGAAAGGCTCTGAATATAAGAAGTGTGAACTTCTCCCTATAGGCAATAAAAAGCTTTTGAAAGATTTTGGGCAGAGTCTTCCTCCAAAGCTCAATTCATATGTCACATCCCACAGGAAGTCTAATTTTATCCCCCATGCCCCAATTACTATGGTCTCCACCACCCCAGAAAACACTTTCCTATACCTTGTATTTAATTTTACGCGGCCAAGCTGTTTTCCTCCAACAAAATATAAATTCCGTAAGAATGAGACTGTTTCATTTTTGTTTTATATTCTCAGTGCCCAGCACAGTGATTGGTATATAATAGATGCTTAATGTATGCTTATTAAATGACATAAATGGCGCCTAGATCACCTGCATCCAGGTCAGCACTTCCAGCGCGCATAGTTTTAAAAGGACATTAGAAATCTATGTTTCTGCTATATGGTAAGTTCCTTCAAGACAATGGAGCCTTATAAATATTGGCATTTAATAAATGTTGATTGAATTGAATTGACTGAGTGACTAAATGAAAGGATCTGTGTTAACTAGGAGGGAAATCTCTAAAAGAAGATGTCGTATGTCAGTATTTGACCCCATCATGTCTCTTATTTTTTATCAATACTTTGGATAAACGTGGAGATGTAACCAGCTTATCAAATTTTTAGGTGACAGAAACTGAAGGGCATCATTGTCACAGTGGGTGACAGAATCAAGATTAAAAAAATAACACAACAAGCTAGAACGATGTGCCAAAGCCAATAAGATGAAATTTAGTTGAGGTAAATATAAAATCCAATATTTGGGTTTAAAAAACAAGGATAGGGGACACACGACTCGATGAGTAAAAACAACTGGCAGTTTTAGGGAACAGCAAGGCCAATAGAATCAACAGTGTGAAAACCAAGAAAGACTGAGTCAGCGTAATGCTGATAGATGTAGAGTGTCCAGAATGAAGGTATTGATAAATTTATTATATTCTGGTCTGAATAGATTATATTCAGGTATTGTTCACTTTTGCATATCACAATTTAGAATTTCCATTGCAAGTTGGAATGCAATGAAGAGGGTGGCGCTCATGATGGTGATGTGATTTAACACCATGATATGTAACAATCCGCTGAAGTCATTAAAGAAAAAAAGGAGGGAAGAGGTTGTTGGACACAAGGGATATCTTACACTAACTGAAGGGCATGGAAGAGAAATTGTATTTGTCTTTGTTTGACTCCAAAGAACAAAACTAAAAGCAGTATGGAGAAGTCATAGAGAGGAAAATTTTGGCTAGATAAATAGCAAAATTTCCAAATTATTAGAAATATTAAAAGAAGAATGGGGTGCCTTAAAATTTCCTATCATCAAAGGTTCTCAAGTAAAAACTGACGACCATTTGTTAGGTATGTTATAGGGAGGATTCTTGGTTTTATGTAGGACTAGATGCCCTCCATATCTAACATTTACTGATTTTTATTGCTCTATGTAGCCTAAGACCACATTAACTGTTACGGTACTTTAATCACCTTGTTGAATCATATTGAATTTGCTGTTAACTAATCCCCACCAAGAGGCAATTAGATGGCACAGGCAATAAAAGTGCTGAGCTTGGAGTCAGGAAGAATCATCTTCTTGAGTTCAAATCTGGCCTCAGATACTTACTAGCTGTGTGACCCTGGGCAAATCACAATACTGTTCACCTCAGTTCCTCGTCTGTAAAATGATCTGGAGAAGGAAATGCCAAACCATTCCAGTATCCTTGACAGTAAAACCCCAAATAGGGTCACAAAGAGTTGGACGTGACTAAAAAAATGATTGAAAAAACCCCCCGACAACACCCTAGATCTTTTTTTCACAAGAATAACTAACTAGACACACCTTCTCTATCATGCACTCATGCAGGAAACTGACCCGTATGTTGCAAGACCAATACGAAGTTTTGCTCAAAAGCAAACGAGGGGGAAGTGTGAAGTATAGAGGGATATTTTGAATATTATAGTGAGATGCTTTGGGGTTGCTGAACCCATATTCCAAGAAGATCAGAGACAAAGATACCCTACATATACCAAAATATGTGTAATAGCACTTTTGGGGGATATCAAAAAAAGATCAAGTACCCATGGGTTGAGGAATGTGAGATACATGGCATACAGTTTGTGGCAAATGAAGGCAATAGGATATTATTTCAACAAAAATGATGAAAAAATTGAAGAATTTAGAGAACTGTGAGAAGAAATTTGAGTTGATACAGAGTAAACATAGTAAAACTAGGAGAGAGTACATACATATACACATATATATACATACTCATACATACATACATATACTTACACACTACTGAACTACTGAATTCACCCTGAAGAGCTTCGTAGAATGAACATTCAGACTACAAGAGTCCTAACTGTTTTTGTTTGTTTGACTGATATTATCAAAAGCTGTAAGACCAATAGTAAATACAGGATATAAAATGAAAATTCCATGGGATAGGTCTTTCTAGTTTTTTCACAGATCTGAGATCATGAGAACAATTATTTTTTCCAAGAAATTTCTTTTATCCTCCTGTCACATTGGGAACCCCATAGACAATTGTCAAAGCAGGGTTTATGTGTCTTGAGACTACATAGCTTGGTGCTCTATGGTCCTGTATTTTCCTACTCGTAAATTTTATGACTGCATTTTCCTGAACTTTCCCCCCCTCCTGTCCTGTTCTCCTGCTACCATATCATCTAGTTAAATTCTCATTACGTTTGCAGTCATTGGGGCACTTTTTAAATCTAGTTCTATGAATAGCAATTGGGATTCAGTGGAGATCGGAGTGGCCTACTCAAAGCCCACTATGATTTCAATAATGTAAATGGAAAAAACCTACACACATTAATTAGAAATGAGTTCAGATTAACTCAGTGCTCAATCTTATCCCCAGGAAAGAGATAATGAAACTCACTAAGTTGAGGAACTATGGGTGTGGAGTGTTGCATGTGTTCTCTAATTGGGTTATTTTATTGGTCACTTTTGCTGGTCAGTTTTACTTAATTGCTTTTCTTCTGCTTTTCTTCGTTATGGAAGAAGTTTCAGTAATGGCCACAGGAAATTATTGTGGTATAAAACCCAAAGGACGTCAATGAACATTTATATATGTGTGTGTGTGTGTGTGTGTGTGTATATATATATATATATATATATATATATATATATATATATATATATATATATATATATATATACACACACACACACACACACACACACACATATATATTCTCTCTAATATGTAATGTGTGTTATATATTGTTTTGGGAAAATTCTTAGTGGTTGTGGCTGTTGTTCACATTTAGTATATTAGGTGTTTCCCACTAAATATTCATCATTAATAATTGGCAGGTTAATACCAGATAACTGAAGAAAGTTTAAAAGAGGATATTTAGTTTCACTTTTTAACAAAAAAGGAGAAAAAGAGACAGCTGAGAGATCAATCAGAAGCATCTAAAGCATCTTCTATGTACTGGGTCCTGTGTTAACCACTAGAGTGATAAAGAAAAAGTAAAAACAGTCCCCGCCCTCAAGGAGCTTATATTCTAATGGAGGGGACCACAGATACACACAATTAAATAAAGAGGGAATGGAATGTGGCCTAAGAAGGGAAGATACAAGCAACTGCTGAGGTTAGGAAGGACTCCAATGGGAGAGTCATGAGGAAAACCTGGAATTCAAAGAGATGGACATTAAGAGGGAGAGTGCTGGGAGTATAAGGAAGAACCAGTACAAAGACATGGAGATGAGCTGAAGTGGCCTCTGGGAGGAAGAGTATGTCAGGGAATATGACTGTACTGACTCCTGTGTGTGGAAGGGGGTATTGTGTTAGAAGACTAGAAAGACAAGAAGGTGCTTCAAATGGGAAAAACTTTAAAAAGAATTTATATCTGATCCAAGAGGTAATAGGGATCTATTTAAGTTTATAGAGGGAGTGTATGTGAAATAGTCACACCTGAGCCCAGGAAAATCACTTTGTCCGTTGAGCAGAGGATAGATCAACGTCAGGCGAGACCTGAGAAGTGAGGGAATCTAATCAGAAGGTTTTTGCTATTTGTTATTGCTCAGTCATGTCAAACTCTTCGTAAACCCATTTGAGATTCTCTTGGCAAAGATACCAGAGTGGTTTGCCATTTCCTTCTCCAGCTCATTTTACAAATGAGGAAACTCAGGCGAACAGGGTGAGTTGACTTGCCCAGAGTCACACAGCTAGTCCGCATCTGAGCCCAGATTTGAACTCAGGAAGATGAGTCTAACTAAGGCTAGGCCCAGAGCTCTATCCACTGTACTACCTAGCCGTCCTAGGCTATTGCAGTAGTAGAAGGAAAAAAGAACTAGTGATGTCTGTGCGTTTACCACCCTCTAGTGGCAGCTAAAACTGTTACAGAGAAAATTTAGCTTCCCTATTAAATCCTGTCCCAGTATTTCATCTGGTCTACCAGGTGACAAACTGAGGACAAAAGATGATTCTATAAGAACGATAGAAAAAAACACATAAACAAAATATTTCTGACAATACTTATCCAGCTATAGCTAGGACAATTTCAGTAACACTATCTAAAGAGATAACATTCCATTTTTTGACCCACTCTGAGTATTAAAGTAGTTCTTTATACTGAGGCAAAATCTATGTGCCTCCAATTTTTACCCATTGATCACAGTGTTGCCATGTGGAGCCACATAAAATATATCTTATTCACCTCTCCCATCTATAATAACCCTTCAAATATTTTGTGACAACTATTGTATCTCCTAGAAGTCTTTTCTGTATGAGCACTTCTATTGACAGTTTATCTAGGTGTCAGTGACTTTTGATATCAAAAGGAAAGTTTCCTGTACTTGGTAGAAAAAAAAATCTTCTGAAGAAATGAGAACCTGAGGAATAATTTGTTTCGGGTTGGAAGATAAGGGAGAAAGTATCAGTGGGAATGAAAGCAGGAGAAATAAAGAAGTTGCGTCCAACAAAATGCATTTTTCTTTTAGAGCCAAATGCTGTCCATCAGTTGTTGACTTCAGAAGTCACGTGCCCCACCCAACAATGGAGGGCACTCTGGGATGAAAATAAGGTCTGTATGGCTCTCAGAAAGGTCATACCTCTTCTTACTTGCTGGGCTCTTTTTAGGGACAATGATGCCAGTTTTTTTGGTTTGAAATGTGAGCATCAGGAGAATGTAACCTCCTTTGGGAGAGGGACTGTTTCATTTTTTGCCTTTGTGTTCCCCCAGAACCTAGCCCAATGGCTTACATTTGTAGGTGTTTAATAAATGCTTGTTTAAGATAGAATAATTCCATCCCACACCCAAAGAGAGCAAATTAGGGTCAAGTTAGGGTAGTTTCTGGGAGAAATGTTGAAACTTAATATTGAAAACTAAGAACATCTGTAGGACTGGGGTGAGGTTTTTAAGCACCTTCTCTGGGAAGAGGGTTAGTGCTACTTGGCTTTCATGTAGAAGAGGAAGAAGGGTATGAGGAGTAACTTGGACTGAGTGTCAGTGTGAAAGGAGTATCTGTTGCTAAAGCCTTTCTCCTTGGTAAGCCTTCTTGTACCTATGCAGAGGCCATTAAACTCCACGACAAAGGAGAGAAGCCTCTATAAAAGAAAATCCCTGTGCTGCAACCTTATTCCTAGAGATAAAAGTCTAGGAAGAAAGTTGCAACTTCTGGCTGAAACAGGAGGGAAACATTTAGTTTTGTTTTTTTTTTAATTTCAGCACCTTGTGCATTCGGATAGAGAGAAGAAGCCAGTTGAGGATAGTGTAAAAGAAAGGAGAAATTAATAATAATAATAATAATAATAATAAAGCAAACTTTATGTATCTTTATATAGCACTTGAGACTTGCAAGGTGCTTTACAAATATTTCATTTGATCATCACAACAATCCTAGGAGGTAGGTGTTCTTATTATCATCCCTACTTTATAGAGGAGGAACTGGAGACAGACAAAAGTTAAGTGATTTTTCTAGGGTCAAACGACTGGTAAATGTCTGAAGCAAGCTCTGAACTCGTATCTTCTTAACTCCAGCACCAGTAATCTATCCACTGTGTTACCTAGAGGTCAGCAGAAAGCAGTAGTTTTGCAGTAGACCTTGGAGGACCACTACAGCAGAATGGACTTCTGGAAAACGTCTTGTGAGAGCAGTGTTTCTGGGAGCGATTCAGAGAAGATTCCTCCGACTGAGACTATGTGACATTGGGAAATTATATTCTAGATTCTTCCTTCTATTTTTTCTCTCATATAAGTTTTCTCTCATACAAATTTATTTCATTGATGTAGTTGATAGAGCACTTGCTGAATCTGGAATCAGGAAGGCGAGTTCAAATGTGGCCTCAGACACTAGTTGTGTGACCCTGGGAAAGTCACTTAACATCTTTCTCCCTCAGTTTCCTTATCTGTAAAGTCAGGATAATAAAAACAACACCTACCTCCCAGGATTGTTTGTGATGATCAAATGAAATATGTGTGAAATGCTTTTATAAATCTTTAAGGTGCTATATAAACATCAGCTATATTGTTATTGTTGTTGTTGTTAATACTTTGGGGGAATTAAAAAAAACAACTGCTACTTTATAACAACCTTCCCTCCTTGCCAATAGAACTCTTCTTTGCAACAAAAAGGACGGTCAAGCAAAACAATCTGACACGTTGAGCATCTCTGACAATATATCCCCCTTTCTGTACCCATAGTTCCCCACATCTCTAAAGAGAGGAATGACAGCATTTCATCACCAGTTCTCCGGAGGAACCTGTGTTTCATTGTGGAGCCACTCTGCCTGTTTTTGTAGATAGGGATTTAGTTTAGGGCAATCTTGGTGAAGAGTTAAGACATAAGATTCTCATCTTGGTTCTACTAGCTTGCTAAGTGATTTGGGGTAAATAATTTAATCTCTCATGTGCCTTCATTTCTCCATTTGCCAAATGTAGGAATGATCTCTATTCTTATTCCCTCACAAGACCTCCTTTGCAAAAGTGCTTTGAAAGAAGGATAGCCTAGAAAGTCATAGTATCATGGGGCTTTGCAAGGTGTAGGTGTTTGAGAAATAATTTCTTTTAAATGAGACACAAGCAGGCAGAGAAGTGTGATGTGTTTATTCTACATTTGAAGTTGGTCTTAGATGCTCAGAGTTAGTTCTGGGGCCAGAAGTAACAGGATAATTAAATGGTGGGTGGAAAACAGAGAGCCTAAGGCTTATAGCTCAGTTGATTATTTTCAAGGTCTTCATATTAGCATCGTATCTTCCTTTGTTCTGGGGAGGAATTAAACTTTGGCCCCTAGGGCAAGCATCATCCAGATGGAAAGCAGCTCTACATCCTACCTTCACAGTCCCTGGAGAGAGAGGGGTAGTTCAATGTCTTTTAATAACCTCTTAACCCTTGTGGGCAGACTTCTCCAACTCAGTCCACAGCACTGCTTCTATCCTTCAGAGTCAGCCCCAACCCACTGCTTTTCCCTTCTTTCATCTCAGCAATCTCACACCATGCCCGACTTCTCTTTCCCTTTGATCCTCTGTTGCCTTTGATCTCCCCATTTCCATTCAGCCCTGTTGCCATAGATGCCCTCTCTATCCCACCCTGGCCCAGCCCTGGTGGCCCCTCACTTACTGCTGCTTTGGATGGTCCAGTAGAAGGTCTTAGCTTCGTCAGGACACGCGCAATAAGTATAATTCAGATTCCCAAAAGGGAAGTCAATGGGTGGGTTGCTCAGGGTGGAGACTTTTACCTAGGATGAAGGAGGTGGGAATAATGCACCAGGGTGAGCATTTAGTGTTTTGTGGGAGGAGTGTGAGAGGTGGGGAGAAGAAAGGAAGAGGCAGGGAAACAATGAAGAAATATCACAGGCTGGTAGATAGTGGAGGAAATGATGTAAGGTTAGAGAGTAGGGAAGACATCAATAAAGTGACCCATATACCAGATGAATTAGACTAGCACACACACACACACATTATATATATAGGGAGGGAGGGAAAGAGAGAGAAAGAGAGAGACAGAGACACACAGAGAGAGACAGAGAGAGAGAAGGAGAGACAGAGAGAGAGATAGAAGAGAGAGAGAGACACAGAGACACAGAGAGAGAGAGACAGAGAGAGAGAAGGAGAGAGAGACAGAGAGAGATAGAAGAGAGAGGA
>JAQQSV010006062.1:0-14372 GCA_028646515.1 Pseudochirops corinnae | reverse complement strand
AATGGTCAGATGGTTGGAAGCCCATCTGATGATCTGTTTCTCTGTCTGCTTGTAACTTGTGTTTGTATTCTCTGAAGTTCAGGATGCTGACTTTTTCCCCTGAACTAGGTAAATGATATTTGTTTGATTGATTAAAGTAAGATTGTTAACCCCATTTTGAGTTGCTTTCCTTTAGAAAAGCACATCTAAGAACCTGTGCTAGCGGCCATCCTGGGTATGCTAGGGTGTTTGCTGTTACAACTAGTTGTGTAATTCTGAACATGTCTCATAATCTCCCAGTTTCTCCACTGACAGTTCCTCATATCATGAAAATCACTGGTCCATTCAAAAAATAATGGCCACATATTTTTATATAGTACTTAACATTTTAACAAAGAACTTTCTTAATAATTCTAATTGTTAACTATATTTTTCTTATATTCAGTCTAAATATGCCTCCTGAACTTCCATCCTTTGGTTTTTTTCCTGCCATTTTTTTTTTTTTTGGCTCGCTCTTCTCTAAACACTGTCCTATTCAAGAGAGATCTTAAAACGTGGCATCCAGAATAGAACTCAATATTTACAATGTGCTGTGAATCTGAATGGTATAAAATAAAATATAATTTTTACCTCCTTTGTTCTATACATCCTATTTAGCCTAAAAGTGCATTAAGTTTTGTTCTTGGTAACCACATTAGAGTATATGGTAGCAATGTGCCTATGTCAGTCTATCTGAGTAGTCAGAACCATGGATAGAGACATGTCCATCAATCCAATACTCAACTCTCACTTCTACTTCTCCATCAGGTCCTTCATACCTAGCAATGCGATTCCTTCAATTAACAAATCTTGGTTTTCTCTGAAAAGTGCAGTACCCTTCCATTTCTTTCCAGCATTCCTACACAGAAATATGATTACTTTTAAGACAAAACTTTCCCATCATGTACTTGTGTAACTGATTTTCTTTTTAACTTAAATGCAAGATTTTACATTTATCCCTGTTAAGTGTAACCTGTTTTAGGGAAGCATTGAAAAGCTGTTCTGGTGGAGAATGCTGTTTTCTCCCTTTGTCACTTGTCCATTGACCTCAGAAACACTTTATTTTTTAACCCAATTGTATTCAGGCACCAAAGGAGGAAGGCCTCTTCTTATGGTTGGTCTCTGGATTCCCAAGAGAGTCATTCTGTGCAAATGTGCTCTTAAGCTGCTACTTCACTCACTGGGTTTATGTCTGAGTGCCAATAATAAAATTAGCTGTGATGGCTGCCTTAAGCTGTTTATAGAGATGAAAGACCTTCCCAAATAGGTTTCTGTTACAGCTTACATGCTTGACTACCATTAAGCACATAAACACATACTGCACAGAAGAATCTGTGACTTTAATTCTGCCTGCTTTAGTTTAAGAAAGAAGATGGGATCTCCCCAAAAGAAGGCAAAATGTTTTCTTTTCAGTGAGAAGGAAAAAAATCAATTTGATATTTCACATTCCAATTTCACTTTTTAAATGTTATCTTTGCAAAGTGCTACTATAATTTACTCTTGTTGGTTGAGAGAAATGAGGGTGTGGATCATTTAAATGATTGGATGTATTCCATATCATTTATGCTTGTCATCCTCTCACTTTCCCCACTCCATGTCTGTTCCTGACTTCATATTGACTTCTAATACTGAGCAGTTCAGTATCTGACCAGATATGTTTATTATCTGTTTTGTGAATAACTTAGAAGTCAACATAATGCAATTGTGATTAAATCTTTCAGAACCTATCCATTGGAACTCTGCTACCAAATATGATCAAATGAGATCAATGTGATTGCTTGCCTTAGGAAAATTAAATGTTTTTGTCCTCCCTTTTGAAAGTTCCTTGTGGCTCAAGACTGTTCCATTTGGTTGTTGTTGCTGCTTTTGTTGTTGTATTGTATCTCTAATACCTAGCACAATGTTTAGTTTGAAGTAGCAATTTAAAAAAAACACTTGTTGATTGCTTGACTTGTTCGTTTCATATCATTGCTGTAAGGTAGACAGCTGATTTATTTTCTTTCCTGTAGATAGAAAATGTAGGTACATAAATATTTTAATCAACTCCCAGGTTTTGAAAAAGATGAGGATAACATTGAGGTCTGAAAGTCTCTTTAATATGCCACCTCTGCTTTTTTCCTATCAGTCTAAGCACAGAAGAAAGAAAAAACTCTGAATTTAAGTCTGACACAATTGCCTTCTACAAACTGCCAGCTACAGATCCCATTCCTATGAGTGTAAGGGTAGTCCTCATCTTTCAAATTATCATCTTTCCAAAACTATGTCGACTAGCCAGAAAAGCAGAGCTTGTTATATATTACCCCTTCAGAAATTATCCCAAAAAGTGGCTAGGCACTTATCTTGGCCCACCAAAGCCTACTTAACTCATAATGAAAATGAAACATTATATATTTCCATGAGCCACAGTAGATAATGCTGGCAATGCTAGTCATTTAATATAATAAAAATAAAACAAAATTGAATATCTAGTTTTATATTTAATTTTGATTATATGATACTTAAGGAGAAACAAGTTTCATTTGAGAAAGATAAAAAGATTGAGAGAGAGTTCATGGGGAGTTTAAAAGGAAGTTCTGGATATTTCAAGTACCATAGAAGTTGGTGGCAATATTTCTTCGTGAAGTCTGATTATTTTCACTACCTGTGGCTTCCCTTTTGCATCATCTAGCTATATCCCTTGTACCATGCTTTTGCTTAAGAATCAAGGGAAAGGAACTAGAGTAAGAAATAGGGGTACAGATCTCCCCAGGTAACCTGAGTAAGGCCCGAGAAGAGACAGGGGATAGAATCCAAGTGTGAAATTGGTGAAAGAGTCCCTGAAGCATAGCCTTAACTAGCTTTGGATGATTGGCACCTTGTCATTCAGTGTAACTGAGCAACTTGCCCTAGCTCTCAGCTAAACAATAAAATTTATTAAATGCCTACTATGTGTCAGGCACCAAAATACTCCTTTTCTGTGACTGATCACCTGGAATTTGGAGCATTTTCTGTGCTGCACAACTAGAATGTAGGTACCCAAATTGGTGGGTTGTCTGAGATTAGTGATAATGAGAATAGGGTCATCTAAGTGGCATAGTGAGTAGGGTAACAGGCGTGGAGTGATGAAGATTCATCTTCCTGAGGTCAAATCTGGCCTCAGACTCCTGTGACCCTAGGGAAGTCACTTAACCCTATTTGCCTCAGTTTCCTCATCTGTGAAGTGACCTAGCAAACCACTCTAGTATCTTTGCTAAGAAAACCTCAAATGGGGTCACAAAGAGTCTGAAAAATACCTGAACAACTGATGCATTAGCCTCAAGTTCCCAGTCTCTCCCATAAATGAAACCCTTGTGGCTAGACTGGGATTACTGCCAATTTTCTTCCAGGGGAAAAGATGGAGGAGCACAAGGAGCACAGTGATAAGAATCATTCAACATTGTTGCCTATTGGAAATATTTTGGTTGTTCTGAGATAAAACAGTGGGAAGAAGTACTCTAACATTTTATGAATAGACTGGTAGGATCACTATATCCCATCAGGACTAGAGGTCGCCTCTTTATTTTTTTAAGTAATTCAATTCAATAAACATTAAGTGCCCACTGTGTATCAGGCACTGTGTTAAACACTGGGTAGACAAATAAGAAAAAGAGATAGCCTCTTCCTTACAATCTAGGGGCATGACAACACATAAAAGGGAAATGAAAAGCAAGAGAAAGGAGGATTCACGTGTTGTTTTGGTTTTTGTTTTTTGTTTTTGTTTTTTTTTTTTTTCCCAGTGGAGTCAAAGACAAGCAGAGTAATTGATGGAAAGAGAATTTACCAGGAAGGTTCTAAACCCTCCACCTTTGTAAATAAGAGAAATTGTTGAATCATGCAAACATAGTCCAGTAAAATAAATTCCCACTTTATATCAGCATGATGCAGTTGTGTTGGGGTCTGTTCCTTGATAACCCATTTATGCAAGTAATTTAATCCCTGAATATTCAAGTGCCAGAGTAGGTTATATTTTATCTTAGAGACAGGAGAGCAATTGTAGGTTCTTGAGCAAAAGAGTGACATGGTTAGATTTGTGATTTGGGAATGTCAGCTTGAGAATATCAGGTACATGGAAGAGAAATGGAAGAAAGGAAAGGCCAGAGATGGAGGGACATTAAGGGACTCTTGCAACAGTCCAGATAAGAACTGAGACAGTAAGTGGAGCAAAAGAAATGAATGCCAAAGATGTTATAGAGGAAGGATTAACAAGGAGATAATTATTTAGATAGGAGCTATGTGGAAAAGTCAAGATTTGAGTATGATGATTGAAATTAACCCCTGGTATTTAAGGGGAAGACAATTATTTTCAACATGAAAAATCTGAGATGTCTATGGGACAGCAAGATGAACATGTTAGGTAGGCACTTGATGATGGATGACTAGAGTACATAAGAGGGATGAGGGCAATAGATATGGATCTTTGAATCATCTTCATAGAGATGATAGGTACTGGTGCAAGTGTGAAATAAGAATGACATTAGATAGTGATGGTAGGACCAGATTATGGATTTGCTTGGACAATGAAATGGTCGTCAGAGTGTGTTCATTAGCAACAACTGTTTCCAATATGGAATATCATTAGATATTATAATTTGAGAGCCAGATATAAGTTATGTAAAAACATACCTCAATAGTAACATAATCTTATGTCACCTGTTTTAGATTATATGGTAGGAGCTCATTTGTGGATCTCTCTGTGTGTTATTTTATAAATGGATCCAGATCTTAGAAGGAATGGAAGCACCCAATAAGCAAATGCTGTGCATTTGGAAGTCTTCCAGCTATTTCAATTGGGAGTTTTCAATTGCCAGAGTGCACCTAATAAACATCTCTTAAAGGACTGGAAAGAAGAATTACAATAGACGTCCAGAACCTTTCAAGATGATTGAAATTTGAATTTGAAGTCATTATCACATCCCACAAAGTGCTATTTATTTTACTTGGGAGGTGCCAGAATATGAGACGCCTAAGTTTTCATGAAAAAGTGCTGACATAAGCTAAGTGTTTTCTAGGAAGCCAGTAATAAGATTAGGAAGCTTGTTAAAATTTAGGACATCCATGCCAGAAGTTATCCCACTCTCTGGGGATTGTTCCAGAGCATTACATTACCTTTGCCACTGAGCCTAGAAACACTCTAAAAGCATCTTTGTTAGAATGAGGAATCATAGACCTGTGTAATATTTCAGCTACAAGAAACCTTAGAAACTGTCTAGTCCAAACCCTTTAAGTAAGGATAAAGAAATGAAGGTTGGAATGGGAGTGCTTGCTAGTAGCATTCCACTAAAACAAGAGACTTTTATGTGAGCAGCCCTATGCTAGGCACTGAGGATGTGAAGATAAAACACAAAGAATCCCTGACCTCAAGGAGCTTACATTCTACCATAGGGACATAATAAAACCAAATAATAAGTATATGGATGGCAATTGGAGGAGGGAGAAATCATTAATGAGAGAAATAAGGGAAAACTGATAGGATACAACATTTGAGCAGAGCCTTGAGTTAAGATGAGGTTCTACAAGGTAGAAGTGAGGAGAAGGTACATTCTAGGATTTGATGATAGCCAGTTCAAAGGTATAACAGTGGTAGATAAAATGTGAAGTTCAGGAAACAGTAAGTAGGAGAGTTTGTCTCAAATGTGAATGGAGGGGAATAATGAGTACAAAACAAGAGAGAGAAAATGGATCCAGTCTGGGGAAAGTTTAAAATGTCATGCTGAAAAGTTTGTATTTTATCCTAGAGCAACAGGAATCACAGAAGCTTCTTAAACAGAATAGTGACATCCTAAAAAAAAAAAAAGCTGAGCAAAGACTAGAACAAAGGGGCCCTGACTCCCAGACTGAACGTCTTCCCTTAATACTATGCTTTCCTAGCAAGGCATATTCACGAATGCATTTTCAAAAATAGAAGAAAAAATTGCATTTTCCCCAAGAAATGGTAAATATAGATTAAAATGGCATCCCATAAATTTTACAAAAATAGGAACATATTAAAGTTCAAGATAAATATCTCATCAGCATATACTTTCTTTGTGACTCTCTTTTCAGTATGCATGAGGTTTTGCAGCTAAATATCACTGGCTAATTTTCAAACAATCTCTAAGATAGTCATTCTTTTTCATCAGCTCTTTCACTCTTGGAGGAATTCTTTAATGAAAGAAATGTCAAAATGATTGTCACTAAATCAAGGGCCAGAAGTGTTTTCTGGAAGCCAATGAGAACTGATAACATACATTTTGATGCTCGATATGCAAGTGCAAATTTACATTTAAATATTTTAAAATCTATTTTATCTGCGTTTCTGCATCTAAATGAGTTGGGTATCACGGGTCTGACAGATTAGCATGTAGCATTATGCAGTGAAAAGTAATGTGTTAATGGCACATGATTATGCCACAAAGACAAACTGTTTTTGAGTGGATACTAAGGTGCAGAAAAAAATGCTTTTTAAAATATTTCACAGCTCTTTTGAATTTAAAGAATAATGTGGATCAGCTGTTTATCTTATATTTTCAATTAAATTATATAAAGTGGTTAATAATAGAATTCATGGAGATGGGAGATAGTCACGCACTCGCTACAGGAATGTTTACTGGATGCTCTTATAACCCTTTGTTTATATAAATAATGTTGATTGTCAAGTGAATAAGTGAGTCTCATCACTTGATTATTTATGTTTGAGCACAACACTGAAACATCCTCCCTATTTCCTAACCAAGTAGAACAGCTTCTCCATAAAAATGTTCCATCCTAATCTCTAGAAACTCATCATTGTACAAAATGAAATCAATTCTGGAACTCACTCCTCCTAAGCACTAGTTTCCCTTGGGTTACTTCCTTTCCTCTGATTGGAGATTGTGAAGGGTAGACACTGGAGACATCCTCCCTGATCCTCCACCATATAAGAAGGGATTTCTGGGAATTCACCTCATCATTTCTCATCTGACTGCTTTCCTTGACTTCCTAATCTCCAGAACTTCATCATTTTGCAAGGAAAATCAACTCCTAAACTCTCACCTCCTCAGATGATCTCCCTTTCTACCTGTAAGACTTCACCCTCTTTTCAGCTTCTTTCTATGTATTGTCTTCCTCCATCATATCACGAGCTCCTTGAGGGCAGGGATTGTATTATGACTTTCTTCAAATACCCAGTGGTAAGCTCAGTGCTTCATATATAGTAGATGCTTAATAAATGTTTATTGACTCTCATTCTGTTGCAGTGAGGAGGTTTGGAATGGGAGAGTGAAGAACAAAATTACCTTATGTAGCTATGGCAGAGAGAGATTGTAGCATTCAAAGAAGGGAGGAGTCAGTCACAATAATGAAAGTACTGTCCCTTGCAAGGTCTGACTGCTGGATCCACTCATCTTGATTCACAAGATGTAAAGTGATCAGAGATCCCTATCAATAACCAAATAACCTAGAAAATGGTGGTAGGGCACCAAACCTCCTGAGATCCTTCCAGCTTGCTCCAGATTCCAAGTTCCATAGACCCATGTTATGTGTTAAAGGTCCAAACTTTCCTTCCTTGTTGATAGGAGTCAAAGATTATTGAGAATTGTATTGCTACATATGTCTTGAGTTGTTCATGGAGGCACAGCTTTGATGAATTAAACAATCTCAAACTGTGCAAGGCTGAGAAGTCCTGGGTCTAAGTCAATCAAGTATCTGGAGTAACTTCTGTAATGTGATAGACCACTGAGAACACAATGGCTGGATGCATGTTTGGTTACTCTTCATCATTTCTGTTTTCAAATACTATTTGTTTATTGATGCTTAGAGTAGAAATATCAAAAACCAAATACATGCAGCCTATCTCCATCGAGTACTAATTCTATTATGTCAAGACATGACTAGAAACAATTAAAATAATCAAGTTCAAGAAAAAGAGGTGGAGTTTCACCTGTTAATAAGAGCAAAGAACTGTGTTCTGATTGTATAGATCTATGAAAGAGCTAAATTTAGTTAGATAGATCCTGGAAATAAATCAGCATTGCCCTCAGGGAGGTGGATAAAAAGGAGAAAGAAATTATTTTTGATCCTCAAACTCATAAAGAGTACTTCCACTCTCACAGGAAATGAACAAAATGTTAGAGTAACTGTGGGACTCCCTATTGAACAGCTGTAAGTATCATTTAGAGGCCAAGATAGCATTTTCTTCCTTTCTCTTTCTAAATCTCTTTCACTGTAATGATTCATTCCTGTATACAAATGTCTGCAAATATGTCTTCTTATTTTTTTTTAAAAAAATCCATATTTATTGAAATAAAAACCTGTATCACCAATTCACTCTTCAACCGGTTGCAAACTGACTCCCAAAGTGGCCTTCTGAAATCTTTCCTTTTTTGTCTAATTAACAATTCCAGTGGCCTTTACTTTCACCCTCTTGACAATCCTGCTATGTTTGATACCATCAGTCACCACTTCTTTTTATACATTTGCTATTCTTTATTCTGTGCTACAGTAACTTAGCTCTACTGCTAACTCTCTACCCATTTCTTTTCACCCAATTTTGGTATTCATTCTCTCTCTTTATATGTAAGGTTATCCCAAGATTCTGGCTTCTTCAGTCTATATATTGTCTTCTTAGTTGATTTTGTCCACTTTCACAACTTCACTTATCTTCAGTGTGTAGATGAGTTCCAAATACAAAGCTCTGCACCACATCTCTTCCCAATTTTCTACTGTCAACTGAATATCTTCTCCTAGATAACCCTAGATAATTCAAAATATCCAAAATTCAAATTCTGTTGATAATACTGACATTTCCCCAAACAACTCAGTCTCAAAAAAACTCATTCTCATCTTACTCACATCGACATTGTAAAATTCTCTTGGTTTTATTCAAACAATATTACACTCATCTCTCATTTAATTTCTACTCCAACTTACATCTTTATTTCTCCCACAGAATATAGTAATAACCTCCCAGTAATAGTAATAGTCTCCTAATTGGTTTCCCCACCTACAATTTTATCCATTATACAATATAGTTTTAATATTGCTACCAAAGAAATATAGCTAATTACTAAGTCCATTTCACATCACTTACTTGCTCAAAGACTCTTCAAGAACTCTTCCCATACATATATGTCAAAAAAATAATCCTTACCTTGGCTTATTAGGTCTCAGTTATTCATTCCTCAAATTTTCCCTGTCCTGTCCTATTTCTATTTATTTGTGTAAGTCAACTTTTATGATTGGAATTATTTGTCAATACATCTCTGACTACTGAAATCTCCAATTGAATTTGATGATTCCTGTTCATTTCTTATATCCTATTTTTCACTGTATTATTTAAACACATTTTACACACAGACATGCACACATGCGCACGTACACACACACACACACACACAAACATGTGCACACACAATTATAAACTCCTTAATGTCAGGAACTGTTATTTTTCATCTTGACAGCATGAGCACCCAAGATAATACATTTCCCATAGTAATGCTTAATAAATGTTAGCTGAATCTTCCTTGCAAGAGAGGAAGGAAGAGGGGAGGAAGGGAGAGGCAGAGAGGGAGAGGAAGAGAGAGAAGGATAGGGAGAGAGGAAAGGGGAGAGACAGAAAGAGAGAAACAGAGAGAGAAAGAGAGAGAGAGAGAGAGAGAGAGAGAGAGAGAGAGATTGAAAGACACAGTTTGAACATGCCTCTTCAAAGATTTTATTTTCAAAGTTGAGTATCTTTCTCAAAAGACTTAAAATTCATTCCTCATGTAAAAGGAAGGAAAAATGCTATTTGGGGTTCTGCCTTGTCTGTCTAAGTGATTATGTGACATGAAAACAATGAATTTCAATGTGAAACTTTCCTTCAAACCAGTTATTTGGCATCTCAAAAGCAGCAGCAACAAGAACTATAACAGCAAACACCCTTGCTGACTAAATTCAACCTTTAAAAAAAAGAATTTAGTGAAAATGCTTTTGTGTAAAAACTGAACAGCCTGAATATGATATACAAAACTGTCCTCAGTGACTTTGCTGATACATTAAGAATGGGTGACTTCAGGACTCTTTATTAATGATAAGCCTGGAAGTGACGCTTTTCCTTATAATTGAACATTTTCCTTTTTAATATTGTTTCTACTTTAGAAACATATGTTCAAACACCAGATATTCTAAAGGAAGCATATAAATATAATATTAAAAAAGTAAAACCTCTTTTAATTGATTAAACTTTTTCCATAGGGAGAATAGAAATGAATTCTTCTACATTTTACACTGACTAAATATTACCCTTTAAAATACATATTGTTTTTCAATTATGTCTAGCTCTCTGTCACCCCATTTGGGGTTTTCTAAACAAAAAAATACTGGAGTGGCTTGCCATTCTCTTCTCCAGAGCATTTTACAGATGAGAAAAGTGAAATAAACAGGGTTAAGTGACTTGCCCAGGGTCACACAGCTAGTAAGTGTCTGTAGCCAGATTTTAACTCAGGAAGATAAGTTTTCTGACTCCAGGGGCAGCACTTTATCCAATGCAGCACTTAGCGGCCACAAAATTAGATACATTCATTCATTTTATGACAACCATTATAGGTTTGGATATTAGAATCAATTTAATAAACACACACTATACATACACATATATGTATGTATATATAGAGAAAGACAAACAGAGACAGAGAGACAAAAAGAGAGACAAAGACACAGAGAAATAAACAGAGAGAGAGACAGAAAGAGACAGAGACAGAGAAAGAGAGTAGAGTAGAGCCCCTTATGGTGTGGATGTCAAGGCAAAAATGTAGAAAACGTAGCTGCAAGTTTCCATTCTAATTGCACTACGTATTATATACAAGGAGTAGATGTGAGTAAAGTGGAGATGATAATGATGTTGATGATGATGATGACGATGATGACGACGACAATGATGATGATGACGACGACGATGATGATGACGACGACGATGATGATGATGATGACAGCTACCATTTATGTATCACTTTAAAGTTTTCATATGGTTTTCTGAATATTTTATTCTTACAACAACCTTAAGAGGTAGGTGCCATTATCATCCCCATATTACAGATGAGGAAACAGAGGTAAAAACACATGTGGAGAATAGTCCTTGGTCACACAGGGTCTAGAAAGTCATGCAAACTTAGAATTAAACAACATTTGGGAATTTTCCCTGCTGTCTTTGGAAATTGGGGTCCTCAATTTGAATCCTACATCTATATGACATAATAGCTATGAAACCTTGACAGGTCATTGTAATACCATGAGAGACAGAGACAGACAGAGAGCTCAAACATTCCTCTTCAAAGATTTTATTTTCAAAGTTAAGTAACTTTCTAAATAGCTTTTAAATTCATTCCTCATGTTAAAGGTAAGAAAGACATCATTTGGAGGTCTACTTTATCTACCTAAGTAATCATGTGACATGAAAACAATGAATTTCAATGAGAAACTTTTCTTAGTTTCTTCACCTGTAATGTACCTATAAAATGAGGAGATTAGATCAGATTATATCAAAATCCCTTTCCACTCTAGATTTATAACCTTAAGTTTAATATTCAAGACAACAATAATACTGGGACATTACATGATTGGGCTTTGCTATATTTCTCAGCAGTTATATTTAACTCTATGTAAATTTTAGCTTCCAGTTGTGTGTATCCTTATGTCCTGCATCCTATATTGCTACAAAGCACTGCATTCACCTTACTACACTTGATTCTCATAACAACTCTTAGAATTGCTTAATATGTGTCATCCTCACTAAACAAAAGATAAATTAAGGTACAGAAAAAATAGATCGTGTGTCCAAAGTCAAAGAACTTTGGTAGAGCCAGGGCTCAGAATCCCAATCTCCTGACTCCAAATTCCTACTTCTCTGTGTTGTATTACAGCATATCCCTCTTTATAAATGTTCCTGGAAATGGAAATCTAATTTTTCCAAGACTGAGTATCTGTTTCCTTCCTAAATGTCCAACAGAACTTATAGAGAGAGCTACCTTTGCCTTGGAGAGAAGATGATTTCCTATCCTCAGCCTCTTACCCTACAACAAGTTTAAGTAGATAGAAAGGAGGAGCAGACTCATTCTTTCCCCCTGCTCATTCTGCTAGAGGTAATCAAACAGAAGACTGATTAAGATCTACAATAGAAAAGAAGAAAAGAAAGAAAAAGGAAGAAAGAAAAAGAGGAAGAGAAAAAGAAAGAAAGAAAGAAAGAAAGAAAGAAAGAAAGAAAGAAAGAAAGAAAGAAAGAAAGGATTAGAATTGCCTTTGATAATAGGTACTGAATTCCTCACTTTGAAATAAGTCAATATTCCAAAATTCACTATGACTCTACTATATATTATGCTTTCACTGATTCCTCATGGTTAAATTTTCCACTACCCACAGAAGTCCTAACTGCCTGGATAAAGGACTTAGATTCTACTTGTTGAATTACTATGACTAGTCAGAACTGCCATATTGTCTTGAGTCACACATACCCTAGGGAGTCCTTAAAGTCAGCAGTCAAGGTCATATCATGGGACAGAAAAGATACAGCAAATATGAACAAAGGTCAGGAACACACGAAAACAGAGGCTACTCATAAAGGCAAGGAACAATGAGTTTGGGGGATATGCAGCTGGATACTTTGATTAGAGAGTTAGAATGTAAAAGATGTTTTTATTGACTAGATCTTTGAGCTGAATTCAAGAACATGAAATTCAGCAAAAACAAATTTGAAATCTTAATTTGGGTTCAAAAAAACTAACTTCAAAAGTTAGTACATAGTAAGTAAAAGTTTATAACAGCTTATCTGAATAGGAAGTGGAAGTTTTAGTGAATTATAAGCTCAATGTTATTCAATAGTGTGATATGGTGGTCAAAAATGCTATTGAAATCTTAGGTTACCTTAAGAAATGTGACTAGGGAGAGAATAGTCCCATTGTACACTGCCTTGGTTAGACTGCATCTGAACTCTTGTGTTCAGTGCTCTATATTGCATATTTTATAGAGATTGCCATTAAGCTCAAAAGCATTTAAAAGAGGGCAACTGGGATGATGAAGGGTCTTGAGTTCATATCAGATGAGAATCTGACATGAAGTGGAAGGAAGGAAGGAAGACAGAAAGGAAGGAAGACAGGAAGGAATGAAGGAAGGAAGGAAAGAAGGAAGGAAGGAAAGAAGGAAAGAAGGAAGGAAGGAAGGAGAGAAGGAAAGATGGAAGGAAGGAAAGAAGGATGGCTGGATGGATGTAGAAAGAGGGAAGAAGGAAGGTAGAGGGTATAGGTAGAAGAAAGTTAGTGTGTTTAGTCTGGAGAAGAGAAAACTCAGGTGCGGAATATAAAAGCTGCTTTTAATTGTTTGAAAGGTTTGGTACATGAGAACAGGGATTTGATTTGTTCTCTTTAGTCCAGTAAAGTAAAATTAGGAGTAATGATAGAAGTTCAGGGGATCTGAGGCTGGAGGTAAAAAAAAAAAAATCTTCCTAAAAAATGAAGAATGTACTGCTTTGGGTGGTAGTAAGTCTCCTAACATTTGTTGTTCCCAACAAGGGAAATTCTAGCTTAGAATTCAATGGTGGCATATACCATATTGACATTGGCATGTCAGTGGAATAACTAACTGTTATAATCATTTAAAATGGAAGCTTTTCACAAAAAGGCACAAAAGGAAAACTCAGAAATTAGTTTATGCAATACATACTACAAGAGAATCATCAAAGTGGGTATCAAGATCATGTTCAAGCAAGTTCTGGCCTCTCAAGTTTTTACAATCCTCAGGAAGACATGAGTCTCTAACACTTGTTAGTTGTGTGATCCTGAGCAAATCACTGAAGCTTTCTCAGGCTCAGTTTTCTCCTCTGCAAAATGGGAATAATAATAATAGCACCTACCTCATAGGGTTGTTGTGTGAATCAAATGAGATAACATGCAAATTGTTTAGCAAATTTTAAAGTGCTATTTAAATTCTATTTATTAGGAATACCTAACCATGTCATTGTCCTACTGAAAAAGCTTGGCTCCCTGTTGATTCTAGGATAAAATGCAAAATCCTCACCCTGGTATTTAAAGTCCTGTTCAACATCATTCTCAATTACCTTCCTAGTCTTATTTTACATTTCTTCCCTTAAGATAGTCTCCTTTCAGTCTAATTTGTCTACTAGCTATTGCTTATATATGAAACTCCATCTTCTTTCCCTCTGCTTTTGAATGGTTGCCCTCTACTTTATGTCTAGAATGCACTCCTTCCACACTTCATTTAAGAAAATCTCAAAGATTTCTCCTCTTCCCTGTCACTGATTTTCTGGAATTCAAAACAATATCTTCTCTTCTTCTGGCTCACCTTGAAATTTCCCTCAGTACCTCAGTCATCTTTGTCCTGAAATAACCTATCAA
>JAQQSV010006061.1:0-14372 GCA_028646515.1 Pseudochirops corinnae | reverse complement strand
GGGGGATAGGAAAGAGGGACATATAATCAGTCTCTCACAATATGCTCACTGTGGAGAGGTTCTTCGTAATTACACATGTACAGCCTGTATTTAATTGTTTGTCCTTCCAGTGGGGGTGGGTGATGAGGGAGGAAGAGAAAGAATGTAGAATTTAAAGCTCTATAATCAAATGTTAAAAATATATATGTGTGTATATATATATATATATATACACACACACACACACAATTATTATTATTATTAATATTATTAACTACATCCAACTTAAGATTCATAGGCACTGTGGTAGGGAGATCCATCCTGCCCTACCGGAAAGTCAGAGGGTGATGGGAGAGGACATAGGAGAGAATAGATTGGAAGAGGGGTTATACAATGGAATGGCTGTTTTGCGGTGGTGGGTAGGGGAAAGATGGGGAGAAAATTCCATCTCGTGGAAATGAATGATGTAAACTAAGATAAATAAAAGTTAAAAAAGAAAAAAGAAATAAAATAAAATCCAAACATGACAACAGTTTAATTTAACGTAAGATGGTTATAAATTTTTCCTTCCATATCTAATGCAATTTGTCTTTAAAATCTAATGTTTGCCCCAGGACCACTTTATGATCATTCTACTGGCCATTGACAACAGTGGTGAGAGGAACCAATAATAGTTAGAAAAGAACTTTAAGGTTTACAAAGTCCTTTACGTGTGTTACCTCATTTGATCCTCACATCAACCTTGTGAGATAGATTTTGTTATTATCAAATGACTAGCCCAGAGCCAAACAGCTAACAGCTAGTAAGTATCTGAAGTTGCACTGGAATTCCAGGGCTCTATCCACTCCCCACCTGGCTGCCTATTATAATCTGTTTAACTATCAGAGTACACTGCTCTGCAGTTCTTAATTTCTGTTCCCCCGTCTGGGCCTGGAAAGAGTTTACTGATTATAAGACTAACACATAAAGTACTCAAGATCAGTACAGAAAGGACCAATGTGAAAGAAATGGCAAATTATAAAGTACACAATTTGGGGAATAATTCATTTGTTTAGCTTGCCACTATTCAAATACGCTATTTGGAAGTAAGTATTTTGCGGGAGAAATTTTTAAATAAATTAACATTTAGAATTAAGTTTCTTGAAGACAAGACCCATTATAATTCACTTCCACTCTTCACAGTATCTTGCATATTTGGGCCAGACAGCAGCATTCAGTAAATATTTGTTAATAAACATTTCAGAAAAATGTTAAGTAATTCGATCTTTTCTTTGACCATTAATTATGTTGTAAAATAATATGTATCTAGAAACATTTGAAAATGAATAACATACATCTTTATTTCATTCAAAGGTCACAGGAGATAAGGATAGCAATCATAAGTTATCTCATCATTCAATTGAAACTACTGTCTCAAAAATTATCAATGATCACTTAATTGCCTAGTGTAATAGTCTTTTCTCAATACTCTTCCTTCCTGACCTCTATGCAGCCTCTGACACTGTCAATCACCATTTTCTCCTTGACATTCTTTCTCTTTTCTCTAGGTTTTCATGACAGTAGTCTCTCTTGTTCTGCCCTCAACCTGACTATTGTTTCTCAGTTTCCTTTGCAAGATCCACATCTAGATCATACCTAATAATAATGGGTATCACACAAAACTCCGTCCTAGACCTTGTCTTCTTCCACTACATTATTTTATTAAGTGATCTCATCAATTCCCATGGAATCAATCAACATCTCTATGCAGATAATTCTCAGATATATTTATCCACCTCTAACCTCTTTCCTGACCTCGTCTCCTATCTCCTATTGCCTCATAAACATCTCAGAGTAGATGTTGCAGAGATATCTTAAACTCGAAATGACCAAAAGTGAATTCATTATCTTTCTTCCCAATCCCTCCCATCTTCCAAACTTTCCTATGACTCTAGAGGGTACTACCATCTTCCTACTGACCCAAGTGTGCAACCTAAGTGTCATCCTCAACTTTTATCCACTTTCTCTCATTCCCCACATTTATTCAGTTGTCAATTACTATCAATACTAACTTCCTAATATTTCTCATATATGTCTCTTTCTCTCTCATGACACTGTCACCATCCTGACAGAAACCCTCATCACATCATACCTGGACTACTGCAACAGCCTAATTGGTCTTCCATTAAGACACTACATCATGAAGAGAATTATATAAACTCTTCTACTTATAAAAGCTCCACTACAGTACCTGAAATCAGGAAACTAAAATAGACAAGAATTATAAGATAAAGTTTTCTTTACTATATTTAATATCTCCACAAAAATAACCATCATAAGTAATTCAAGTTACTGGTTAAATCTTTGCAATTAAATTTTTAAACAAACATCTCTGACAAAAAAATTAAAAATTCCTTAAGTAGTTTCCTTTTTTGGTTTACATTTAAATAATGCCTCTAGAAATCACTTGAAAAGGGAAATGTATACTACCTTTAAAAAAAAAATCTTTAAAATAATCCAGACTTATTTTACTAATCTCTGGTATAAACACTTGAAAGTTTCCTTTCAAAAAAGAAAAAGAAAAAAGCTCCATGGCAGCAAAAATTTCATAGTAATTTGATTTAAAAATTAAGTCTTGAACAAACCTAGACTTCTTCCCTAATAAACAAAGGTCTTGTATTAAAATTACCGTCTGCTTTTTCCTTCTTCCTGCCTTGTGTTCTGATGATATTCCTGGTGCACTTACAGGCCACGCCCTTCCAGAATGATCTGTTCTGACAAGGACCACCTCTTGTTCTTCCTGCAAGCTTTCACCCTGTTATTAGGTACACAGATAAGTTAAAAATATAGGACTAGAAATTTTTTTGTTCTTAAAAGCTTTTAAAGAAATAAAATTAAAGCTCTATGAAAATTTTGTATATTTTCTTAAGCCTCACAACATGCAACTATAACTTTCACAATGGCAATGAAAAATATGTACATGGTCTTTCATCTTAATATAAATACAAGATGGATAGGAGGGAGGGAAAGGAAACCTGAGCTTCACTATGACATAAAAATACATGCACTGAAATTAAAAGTCTGAAAAACTTCTATTTATACTTGCATTAAGCATTTACTAAATTCTGGACACTGTATATGAATTTTCATCATTTTTCTCTGAAAGCAATTTTTTGCAAACACCTCTTTATTTTTAAAATTAAACCAAAGAAAAAATTGCAGCAAGGAATCAAGAACTGAAAAATTGAGATGACTGTTCCAAGTAACTTTCTTTTGAAGTGTAAAAGCTTGGACATATTTCTCATATAACTCAAATGGCAGGATTAAGAGCTGCACAACATGTATATATTTCTTCACACATTGGTTGGCAAAAGCATGGATTTCACAGTATATGTCATGAGTGACTTAAAATATATTGTGGACAGAAAAAGTACTAGAAAATTTGTGACACAGAATTATGTTGGGATCAATAGTAAACTACTCTCCTGGCTATCCTCCTCTACTCGATCCTTGTCTCTTCTCAGTTCCATAATGGATTCCTTCCCAAGGTTCTATACTCAACTTCTTTTCCTTTCCCACCATACTCTCTCTAAGCAAACTCATTCATGAGCATTGTTTCAATCACCTGTACAGAAATTATTTTCTGATTCACATCTCCACTCCCAAACTATAGAATATTATCTCTAATGACCTACATGACATTTCCAAGTGTATATACAAGTCACTTCAAATTCAGCACATATAAAAGCCAAACTCATTATCTTCTCTTTAAAAAATTTTTTAAAAACCTACTCCTCCCCTTCTTTCTTCACCATTTTTATTAATGGCACCACCATTTTATCTAGTTGGCCACATTATAACTTATCTTTATTTCCTCTTCCTTACTTCTCCAACAATACAATACCAATTCTACAAGGTCAATTTTTGATTGACAGCATCATTACACTAAGACAAGTTTTCATTGTCTCCAATCTGCACTACAACAGCCTCCTAATATTTTCCTGCCTCACTACTTTTCTTCCTTCAATTCATCTTTCCAACTCCTGCTAGACATTTGATTATGTCATTCCTCTATTAAAAAATCTTTCAAATGGCTTCCTATTGCCTAGCAAGGAAAATTCAAAACCCTGATCTGGCATTCAAACTCTCTTAAATTTGTTGTCATCTACCTTTCTAGCATTATCTACTATTCATCCAATACTGTATACTGCAACCCACTGGCCTTCCCACAGATCTCCAAAATACACTAAACTTCTCACCTCCTCATTTTGTTCCTGTTGCTCTCTATGACTAAAATGTGCTACTTCTACTTTATTTGTTGGTTTCTTAGCTATTCTTTAAAGCCTAACTAAAATGCAACCTTTTATTCTCATCCCTCCTGCTGCTAATCACCTCCCCTGGAGACCTTACATTAGTACTTTGTTCTGAACCTTTCTAATGTGCTTGTATTATTGAGCATGATAGATAGACAGACAAACAAACAGACAGACAGACTGGCAGATAGATAGATGAACAGATTGATACAGATAGATATATGTTTGTGTGTCATCCCCTGACTCTACTGTAAGTTCCATAAAGGCAAGAGTCATTTTTATCAAAATTTTGTGGCCTTTCCACAATACTTAAAACATAATTTTTTACCTCCTCCTTCCCCCTCAAAAAATGTGGCTTACATGAAACTGAGAAATACTTACCATAACAAAATCAATGCAACTAAGTTAAAGGAAAATATGAACTGGGGCTGAGAGGGATGGGTGTGTGAAATTTTTCAGTATCTCTAATGGAGTTCTAAAGCTCTCCAAGATATAGAGAATACTAATAAAAATATACAATACCACAAGTCATTTACCTCAACAGGTAAATGTTCAAAGGATTTGGACAAAGAATTTCAACTTCAAACTATTAACGACCATATGAAAGACTTGCTTCACATCATTAATCATAAAAGAAATTCAAATAAAAACAACTTGGATTTTCTCATACCAATAAAGTGGCAAGAATGACAAAAGTTAGGAAGTCGGTGTTAGAGTAATTATTGGAAGGTAGGCACGTTAATGTATTGTTGGTGAAACTATAAAACTGATTCAGTTATTCTGTAAATAAATTTGAATTTAGCTAAGAAAGTAATTTAAAATGCCTATAGCATTTGAGCAAGAGACCCCATAGCTAGGTGTACACAAGGACAGAAAGGTCCAAAATTCACCCAAATATTTTTAGCTACACCTTTTATGACAGCAAAGAACTAGAAACAATTATATGATCACAATGACAACTAGCAGTCCCAAAACACTTTGTTATTCAATTGCTTTAGTTGTGTCCAACTCTTTATGACTTCATTTTTTTTTTTTTTTTAGTTTTCTTGGCAAAGATACTAGAGTGGTTTGTCATGTCCTTCTCCAGCTCATTTTACAGATGAGGAAACTAAGATAAAAAGGGTTAAGTGACTTGCCTAGGGTCACACAGCTACTAAGTGTCTGAGGTAACATTTCAACTCAGGTCTTCCTCACTCCAGGCCTGCTCTATCTACTGCTCCACCTAGCCTACAGAGAAAACACCAGGGCAGGAGTTCCAAAATGAAGAGGAGCCTATAGTTCTGTCACTAAACCAAAAGAGCTTTCCAGTAACTAAAAAGGGCTGAGTCAAGCAGCAGTCTAATCTTGCTCAAACCCAAATCCAGATCAGGTAGTTAGAGAGCTCAGAACATGGGGTACAGCAATCAGTCTTTGCCTTGGATCAAATCATTCTGGGAGTAATGAAAGTTTGCAGGTCCCCAATTTGTCCCTGAGATCCTACAATGACACAACACCTGATACCCTAAAAAAATAGCAATAGGACCGATTCAGACATTCTCTGCACAAGTGTGTAATGGTAAAAGAATTTGAAGATCTTCCCTGCCCCTTAATAAGTCTAAGTGAATTTCAGGACCTTCCCTGATTTGAAAATATACTCTGCCCCCTAATAGGCTAAATGTGGTCACATAGAGCCTATGGTGGGAAGAGTTTGCTGAAAGGTGGATCTGAGCCCAACAGGAGAAGCTTGCTTAGGGGAGGCTGTTTTTAAGGAAGGTTCACATTTTGTTACTTTGTAATTAGGCAGTGGGTCACAAGGGTTGTGATGTTCTCTGACTCTGGAGAAGGCTATATATACCTCTGAGGAGAGGTTTTGCTTTGGGGCTCACTTATGGGAAGACTTGTATGATTTGGCCAGATGAGATTCTGGGCAGTGGTTGAGCTCCCCGAATTTAAAAACTCAGATGTTGGTGCTTCTCCTTCTGGTAACTAACTGTATTTGATGGTCAGACAGCTAGGGGCCCCCTCTGCTGAACTGTGTTATTTTCTCTGTCTGTATTTTTTGTCTGCTTGTAACTTCTATTTGTATCTTCTCTGAAGTTCAGGGTGCTGACTTTTTCCCTTGAACTAGGTAAATGATATATATATTTGATTAAAGTAATCTGAGTTGCTTTCCTTTAGAAAAGTGGATCAAAGAACCTGTGCTAGCAGCCATCCTGGGTATGCTTGGGTACCTGCTGCTACAAAGTATGATAAGAGTCCACCACAAAAATAAAATCTGAAGTCAGGAAGTATTCTGGAAGAATGAACAAAACAAAAGAAGCTTTCCACAATAAGGAGTTTATTATGGTGGCAAGACAGAGTAACTGAAATATCCAAAACCTTTTAACCAGAGATCCCACATTGGGTATGTACTCCAAAGGGGCCAAAAATATAAAGAAAGGTCTAAATGAACACCCAAATGTTTATGGAAGAGGTTTTTGTGGTAGAACAGAATCAGACACAAAGTAGATATCCACTGTTAGGGAACAGCTAGACAAATGGCAAATAAAAGTAATGAAATTTTACTACTCAGTTAAGAAATGATGAACATAAAAACTGTAGCAATGCATGATGCACAGAAAGACATATAAAAGTGAAAGAAGCAGAACCAGGAAAACAAGCACCTGGAAGGGGCAGGGATGGGAGCAGACAACAGCTTTCTTCAGGCATCTCTAGAACTGTCATGTAGAATAGAGTGTGTTAGTAAAGGGCAGTTTTAAGGGCCAGATGATATAGACAAGGCAATTTTATGGGGAAAAACGATTTCTCTCTTTCAAAAATATTTCCATAATTATTTTTCATAAGAATGTTACTTTATAGTCAGGAAAACCTACGTTCAAATCTCACATCTGACAGTTACATAGCTGTGTAATCATGGATAAGTTACTCGACCACCCTGACCTCTGATTTTCTCATCTGCAAAATGGGAATAATACTAGAAACCTCTAGTATACCTAAATCTCATGGCTGTTTTAAGACTCTAATTGAAATAAGGAATTGAAAGCACTTTAAAAAACTTCAGTGTTCTAAAAATCAGTTAGTCAGAAAAAGAAAATGAGCACCTAGATAGTACCAAAATAAATGTCAACAAATTTCTCAGTATAAAATGTAAATGTTATTACAATAATCAATTTAAACAAAGACTTTGTATTTATAGCACGATGATAGATAATATTATTAATGTATACTTAGGAAAATGGGAAAAGAAAAATGTCACATTTCATATATTTTACTTTGAATTTTAGTGGAAAGGTCATTTTTTCATCATTAAATAAGATTTTTAAAGGCAATAACTACTATTCTAAAGCATGAGTTGGTCATATTGTAATGAAACATGAATCTACAATGGTATTTTTTCTTTGTAATGCCAAGTTATATTCCACATTACTACCCTTTGGTAGCTCTGTGTCTCATTAATAAATTTTCCAGATCTAATAAATTTGCAATATTCCCCAGAACCTAGAACTTCTGCTTATTCATCCTTAGTTACTGTATTTCTATAGTCAAATCTTAAGAGAAAAATATGAGGTCCCTTAAAATATAATGACACAGAAAGAAAAAGAACATCTTTACTTTTTATAAAGGAAGTAAAGAATCTTTTGAGAGCAAAACTTAATGAGCAATCAAAATAATTTCATAAAATATTTGTATTACAAATATTGTCATTTACACTCATGAATGATATGTCTACTTTCCCATCTGTATAACTTCTTTGAGAGAACAGTTTAAATATGAAACAAGGGAATCCTTGATAAAAACAAGTGAACTTCTACAGAAGATTTTCTAGTTGTTGTTGTTGTTGTTCAGTCATGCAACTCTTCATGACTTCATCTGGGGTTTTCTTGGGAAAGATAATGAAATGGTTTGCCATTTCCAGCTCACTTTTACAGATAAGGAAACTGTGGAAAACAGGGGTAAGTGACTTGCCCAGTGTTACACTGCTAGTGAAAGTCGGAGGCAGCATTTGAACTCAGGTCTTCCTGACTCTAGGCCAACACTCTACCCCCTGTGCCACCTAGCAGATTTTCTATACCTAGCTATATCTTTACAGTCATACAAGTGATAGGCAGACAACATCCCCCTACATTTAATATGTGTGGATTTAAGTGAAATTTTATCAATTTTTTTGCTTCTACACTGCCTAAATTTCTTACAAATTTTCCCCCTCTATCTTCCCAGACAGAATTTTTTTAAAGCACAAGAGGCAAAAAATACATAAAAAAAAAATCTGACTGCATATATAAAGCCCCTCATCTGCAGACCTGCCAACTCTGAAAAGGAATGGGGTTTGTATCTTTATACATCAAACTGTTTCTTTACAGTTTTGCAAAACTCATTTTTTATTGTTTTACGGTAGTTGTCACTCTCATCCACATCATTGTGATTGTTGTGTATACTGTTTTCTTGGTTCTGCTTCCTTCATTCTTTACCACTTCATGTAAGTCTTTCCATGCTTCTACATTCATATTTATCATTTCTTATAATACAGTGTATGTAAGGAGGATTTTGGTATCCTTCTTAGAGTTTAGTTTCTCAAGATCCATGGCCATGGGAATGTCTAGTTTCCAGATGTTTGATAATAACTCCCAGAAGAGCCCCAAGGATTCTAGATAGTAGTTCCCAGAACTGTAGTGACAGACAGTCCTACTGAGAAGGCTGCACTGTGAGATAACGTAATATTTATTACACTTGTACAGAATGATATTGCTAAAGTTAATCTGTAAGCTTAATGTTGGCAAGATGCCTTCTTTGTTGCCCACGGTAAATCCATAGGGGGAAATTACAGGTAATGCATAAAGGAATTCATGTACTTGCCTCAACCGGCCCCCACTGAGGCTTGAGGGAATTTAAGGAAGTGCACAAGAGTACCTGTCTCAATTGACACCATCAAGATGTAGGGGTATTGCCCCCTTCTCACCAGCCCCTGTGAGAAGGGTGATTAGGGAATGCTGTAGGAGCTAGTTCTCCCAGCAACCATTTGCGAAGACTAGACTAAAAGAAAGCTGATTTTTAGCCCCACAAAGCTGTCTGCCTGTCTGATCAGATCAAGAGAGAACCTATGAGAGGCTGCAGTCCAAAACCTCCAGTGTCTCCTGTGCATTATCTGTGAAACATACAGTAATACTCTATGTACCACAATATGTTTTGCCATCCCCCAACTGATAGGTATTTACTTTGTTTCCAGTTCTCTACTCCCACAAAAAGTACGGCCATAAATATTTTGGTATATATGAGGCCTACAAACTTAATCTCTGATGGTATGGTCTAGTAGTTACTCTAGAACAGTGGTTCTCAACCTGTGGGTTATGTTCAATTTAAATACATGCTGCATATCAGATATTTACATTACAATTCATAACAGTAGCAAAATTACAGTTATGAAGTAGCAACGAAAATAATTTTATGGTTGGGGGTCACCACAACATGAGGAAGTGTATTAAAGGGTCGCAGCATTAGGAAAGTTGAGAACCACTGGTCTAGAAGATTCCCAGAAAGGAACGACAACTTCATCTTTGCTGCTATTAATCTAATATCTCAATAAATGCACTTATCAAGTGATTTTAAATCATCTATCAGGATGAAGCTACAGTATCATCGAGCAAACTTGCAGTTATTTTCATGTTCAGCAAATATTAAGTCAAACACAAAACAGAATAAACATTAGTGATTTTTTTTTTCTTTTTACAGATGAGGAGAGATTCAAGAGGTTAAATGGTTTGCCCAAAGCCAACTTTCTAGTTACTGAGTCATACCTAGAACACATCCCCTAATTTATTAATAAATGTTCACTGATCAACTATTATTAAAATATCGTCAATTGAAAACTTAGTGCCATCGTCCAAAAGCAGTTTATACGCAAAATGAAGTAACAAATTTTTTTTTCTTACCTCCATCTCAGATTTTCTTGTTGATTCTTGCATTTTTATTTCTTTTAATTTGCGTGCTTTGTCAAGCTGTGCTTTAAGTTGTACTGCTAAGTCCTTTAAAAATAAAAATGAGGACTTTTATTACATGTTTATGACTCTGCTGTCAATCACATTTTTCCATAATCATCTGCAATATACAGTTTTACTTTGAATTCTAATTAAATTATAAAAGTATATTCACTTTGAGAAATCAAAGTGACCTTATGGATGATACTATTTTGTAATTCCCTCACATATCATAAATTTTAAACATTATAGGGCTTTAAAGGTTACTAGCATCACCTAAGCACATCATGATATTTAAACCATCATCTACTTTACCACCTACACATGATTCAGATCAAAGCCTAGAATCTATTTCATTTTTTTCTAGTTGGCTAAGAAGTTTTATATAAAAAAACATATAAAGCAAGAAACCATAATGCAAAAAATTAAACAGATTTATGTGATAGCATAGAAACAGTGTATCTTCCTACAGCAGTTCAATGAACATTTCTTTTCATAGAAGCAGAATGGACTGCCTCCTGACAACTTCAACTAATGCCTCTGTTGGTTATCTTTTTCTTGCAAACTCTTCAACTCTGTTCCAAAGTCCAAAATGACCAATGATAAGGAGTAAAGAAAATACATACCATGTAAAACACATTCCTTTCCTTGGCATAAGAGAACAAAACTAGAACTGAACACTTCTATTATGATGGTATGATTATTTTGTATTTCTTATGCAATCTCAAAATACCATCCACTTAGTTTTTAAAAGCTTTTTTGGTTCTTATATTTCAATAACAGTGAAGCTGCACAATGGAAAAACCTTTCCAACTTAAGAGAAGTCATTCTACTAACCAGTTGTCAGATACTATATCTTGGGGGTGGGGGATAGGGAAAAGAAAGAGAGGGTTATAAGCGAGCATTTGAGTTTTTATACAGTATCAAAATAATATTTATTGATTAAAAAAGCAAGAAAATAAGAATTTAAAATGAAATAGTACTGTAATGTTCCATGAGACTCTAGATAATTAAAGCTCTACCAGAGGTATTTCATTCATGAAATCATTAAGAGGTGCATATATAGACAAAGTTCCTTCTAAAAAGATAAGCATTATATCAACATTTATTCAAGAAATGGAAATTTCAATACTGAGGGACTATATAAACACTTATGGAAATTAAGCAAAGAATTTAAATGGCACCTAAAAAGTATTTAATATGAAAAAAAACGCTTCCATAAAAATCACAAACTGAACAATTTTGTTTAGGACTTTTGAGGACAAGTCAACAAACTTCTCTCAGACTCAATTTCTTCATCTGTAAAATCTCCCAAGGGTTGGGAGATTAGATGATCTACGAAGTCCCTGTATGGTTTTATGACCCTCAATAAAAGTAATATGATCAGTAGCATTCTCCATGAAAACAACCAGTAAGACTCTCACCATTTTCCCCATTAATTCTGCCTTGATAATCTTGGCTCCAAGTTTATTCATTTCATCTTCAGTCAGAAAGTGAATAGGTCCATCTTCTGAACTGTATCTGGTTGAAGAAAGAATAGTATCAAGATGAAAAGTAGTATTTTAAAATCTTCTGTAGATTATGTTGATTATAAATCAAATGTATCAATGCTATTAGACATTTACAGGATATAGGCAAAAAAAATAACCAATAATGAATATTCACATTCCAGATAGTTATGAGGGTTCATAGCTATACTCTCCAAACTGTAATGTGGATTTGGTACATGATGGATCCAAGGAAAGTGCAGGAAACAATGAAAAAATTTCATGCTATTTTTGATGACTTCATAAAGTATCTGACACTACTGGCAGATCTGAGTTCTGGTTGCTACATAAGTCATGTGACCTCCTCAAGTTCACCAATATTTTAATGTTGCTTGGATGGTTAGTTGCTCACAGAAGGTTATTTTGTGCTAATTCATTCCCTAACACAGGGGAGTAAAGCAACTGCTTAACTCACATAGCATTATTCAAACTAATCTACACATCCCTGCTAACATATTTAAGAAGGGATTTACAAAGAAGAGTCAAAATATAGTTTCTGATATTTGCATTATTCTTCAAGTTCCAAGAAACTAATATATTCAAAGTTCCCAGAGACTTTTCAAAAGCATACTCAGACTTTTACTTTAAAAAACATAATAACCCTAAATGTTATGTTATTAAACATAATAACCCTAAATCCCTATAGACAATATGGCATTAGGCACTTCACAACATATCCCATCTTAAGATTACTGTCACATTTCAAACCTGACACATTCCATGAAACTCAGCACTCTCTCTCCAACTATTACCCCAAAGTAGTAAAGGTGATATGCTTATCATCTTCAATACCAACATTAAATATAAAAATATAACCCAAATCATCTCTCCTCTGAATTCCTTGGTTTATATGTGTAATGGCATTTATCAATCTTATATTTCTTATAGTTTTTGTCTGATGAAATAAAAACTTTTTGTGTTTGTGAAGGTCAAAAGGGATGTTGATGCCCTGGTTCAAGTGTAGATATGTCAGCCCTATTTAAAATTGGAAACTACTAAAAGACAGGAACTAAACTCCACAGCACCCAACCCAGAATCTCATATGTAACAAATAACATATAATGCTTACTAAAGAATATTCCCTATTTGAGGCAGCTAGGTAATATAGCAGAGAGAACTCTGGGCCTAGAAAAAGGAAGATCTGAGCTCAAATCCAGCTTCAGATACTTGTTGTTCATCCTCTGTTTTTGAAGAGGACCAATGACACCACAAGATGATGTTTTGACTTGCTAGTGAATTGGATTTAAGTAAGAGAGAGTTACACAAAGTCATCAGTCGCAGTTCCTCTTCCAGTCATACAAGTCCAGTAGCAGGACAAAAGTAAAGACAGCTGGTGATAGCCCAGGATGCAGTGGATGATCGTGGACGAAGCTCTGAGTGCTACAGGTACCTGCTTCAGCCTCCTTCATGGCTATTAGGATAAAATGTTCTCATCTGTTCATTCCACCAGGGAAAGTCTTTGCATAACTTGGGCAAACATGCCCCTTACTCACCAACAAGTCTGAGGCCAGTCACTTACCCTCAACCTGGCTCAGCCCATCTACTAAGACGGTATACCAGGGTGTGGCCACTGTGCATGTCACAACTTCTTGGACACACAGGTGAGAATTGGGTAAAGGCAGACACCAAAGATGGGGAAGCAGCCCTGAAAAGGGTGTATGGAGCGTTCAGGGAGGGCTAGCCCCTCTGGTGTCAAGGCTCAGATACTTACTAGTTGTGTGGCCCTGAGAAAGTGACCTAACCTCTGTTTGTCTCCATTTCCTTAACTGTCAAATGAGGACAGTAATAGCACCTACCTAGCAAAGTTAATGTGAGGATCAAATGAAATATTTGTGAAGCACACAGCACAGTACTAGATACATAGCAGGTTTGATATAATAAATACTTAATCTCATCCTTTCCCCCCCTCCTCCTCTATATTTCATTTTTCCCTAAATTCTATCAAACTGATTTCGTCTACTACAAATCTGTGGTATATAACCTTAGCTGAAGTCTCAACAATCCTATTTTAATCTGTCACCCCATTCCCACATCACTGTTCAGAAGGTGCAGTCCAAACTTCTTCTTCCTCAAATTCCCAAACATATTCGTCCATACCACACTTCTAAAAGAAAACCAAACCCTTCTTCTACATCAGTGAAATTCCAGCCATCCAAAAGAAACATCTTCAAATCCTCTGTACTTCAGTTGTCACAATTCCCCTGAATTATTCTTCTGCTTCTATTTAATCACTCTTTGACAAGGCAAATCCTTCTACTAATTTATTAATAAGTATTTCATTGGTCTAGGTCAGCGGTTCTCAACCTGTGGGTCACAACCCCTTTGGGTGTCGAATGACCCTTTCACAGGGGTCACAGGGATTGCCTAAGACCATCGGAAAACACATATTTCTGATGGTCTTGGGAACCAAGACACCGCTCCTCTATCCATCTCCAGGCAGGTCCACCCACATGCAGATACACCCACATACGAGTATTAAAGGGTCACAGCATTAGGAAGGTCGAGAACCACTGGTCTAGGTGATTCTACATCACCTAAATACAAAATCCATAGTTTTCCATTAATACTGTAAGGATATAATTAGAAAGTGTGTGTGTGGGGGG
>JAQQSV010006060.1:0-14372 GCA_028646515.1 Pseudochirops corinnae | reverse complement strand
GAGGCTCTTTTCTGTCCCAGACTGATTCTTTTGTGATGGCAAAGGAGGCCATCTTTTATCTCAGTCCTTAGCTAGCCCTTAATCACTGAGTGGGTGTTGCCTCAGACAAACTGAGACCTGGGAAAGACCTTAGTATAAAAAGGCCCGTGGCCAGTCATCTTGACTTTTGTCCTGTCACTGGACACTGGACTCCCATGACCCTGGAGAGAGAGGGAGGCTGACAACTTCACACAGTCTGCCTCACTTAAACAGAGTTTACTCTTGTCGTCTTTGAGAAGGAAGGACTGACAACAACAGTGAGACCATATCTGCCTCCCTCCTCCCTCTCTCCCCTTTCCTCCTTTCTTCCCACCCCCCCCCCCCTTCCCCCAGTATCAGCTCTCAGGATTGACCCTGATCTGCACGAGGCCAGGGGCTTGCGAGCCTCCCGTTCACCAGCTGGTTACACATCTAACAAAATTATGAGTATATTCTAAGTTAAAAGGGACCTGTTCTCCCAGCACATTGTTGTTGAGATCTCCAAAGATCGATGCTAATTCTGGTGGGAAATTACTTGGGTCACAGTTTCCTTGCACTGGGCAGCCAGATGGAGTTGCCAAAAGACGGAGCTTCGGCTCCAACCTCTTTCCTTGGAAATGCCGCCAGAATACTGCCCATCACCATTTCTCCCCCACCCACACAGCTTGTCCAATCTTTCAGGCTCTGTTTACTATACTTGAGGGAGATTTCTTTTTTGAATCATGGCATTTGAGAGTTGGAAGAGAGCACGAAAGGCCTAAAACAGTATAAATCCCTCATTGAACAAGTGAAGAAACCAGGAGGTCACTTTATCTAGGAATGTCACATAGGACTTTCTGGTGAGGAGGGCAGGAGTCCCACTGTCTATGAGGCCAGGACCGCAGGCAAGATCTGAGGAGATGGGGACCCTGGTGACCTTGGGAAGGTCATTCACCTCTCTGGCCCCCCCTCTCATTAAGGTTGTTTGGTCATTGGTGATGGGGGGACACTCAGGGATATGTAGAGCTGCAGGCTAGGGTTTCATCTGGTGACTCTGGAGGGTCTTTCTTTGGGGTAGAATCAGTCCACTTCATGCTTCAGTCGGACAGTTCAGGCTCCATCTCCTCTCCTCCACCGGCTCACTGTACTGACCTTTCCATCTCTTGCTCTGGGCACACCAATAGAATCGATACCTCCATTGCAAGGGCAATGTGACCTCTCAGACTAAAGCTCCCTTTCCCCAGCCAACTCTCCCTCAGAGGGGCTTTCTCCCCCTGGCTTTCCTGAGTTCAGAAACTGGCTCTTTTCTCAATAATTGCCTATCACACAGTAGGTGCTTATATGTGTTAGCTGTCATTACTATTATCATTTGGCAAGCCCAGGTTCTGGCAGACAGGAGCCAAAGACGTCTAACAGACTAGAACAATGAACTTAATCCAATTAGATGAAATTCATGAGGGACAGAAGGAAAGGCTTGTGCTTATATTCAAGAAATCAGCTTCCTAAGAATAAGAGGAAGGAGGTGTGTGACTTAGGCTTATCTGAGGGGAGGGTTAGACAGGAGATGGGAGGGTGGTTGGGCAGCCCCCAAAGCTCCCATGTAGTCTAGAGCTGCCAGAAGAGAGATAGAGCTTCTGGGAGGAAGGAGGTGATGTCATGCCCAGGGTGGGCCCCATCCCACCTGGAGGTTGGTATTCATTTTGGGGAAAGCTCCTGTTGAACTGAAGAGTGTCTGAGGGAGGGCAATAAGGAGGGCAGACTGCCTGCCTCATGCTGAAGTCACAAGACTATGGTTGGAAAGATCCAAGGACTTGGAGCCTAGGGAAGAAAAGATTCATGAGAAATCTCCAAAGTCTGTCAAGTGGAAGAGGGAACCAGGAGCCCCGGAGGGGAATCTCAAAGAGGCAAATTGAAGTTTGAGATCAGGACAGACTCCCTGACCCTCCGCGCTGTCCCATAGTGTAACAGTGCTCCTGAGATGGTGTGATCCCCTCACTGGGTAGCTTCAGTCAGGTCTCAGTCAGTCAACAAGCGTGTGTCAAGGGCTTGCTAAGAGCTTGGGCTTACAAATGTCAGCAAAAAGCAAGATGGTCAGTCCCTGACCTCAAGGAACTTCCATTTTAAATGGGGAAGAACTGAAAAGGGGGTGGGTCCGAATGACCAGTCGGGCGTGTGGGTTGGGGAAGATCCTGTGGCCTTTGAGGCCCTGTTTGACTCTGAAATCCTGGTTCTACTTTTGAGCTCTCTTAGAATAGCCTCAGAAAGAGAAAACAATCTTAATGATACCTTCTGAACCAACTTTTTGAGCACAAAGGCTTCCATATGCTAAGACCTTAATAGTGCCTCCTAGATCCTGAGCAAAGCTGGGTGGGAAGAACTCCAAGAGGGCCATCCTTCTCCTTTGCCCGCCCCCACAGTCCCCCTCCCAGCCCAGACCCATGGGGTGGCTTGGACAAACCAGGAGTCACCACCCCCAAGCCTTCTGGTGAGAAGCGTGACCTCCAGCTCTTCATCTGCCCTCCTGTCTGCCCTCCAGACTCCTGGTACTCTACCACGGTGCCCTCTACCACAGTGCCCTCTACCATGGTGCCCGCCACCACAGTGCCCTCTACCACAGTGCTCTCTACCACGGTGCCCTCCACCATGGTGCCCACCACCACTGTGCCCTCTACCATGGTGCCCTCTACCATGGTGCCCGCCACCACGGTGCCCTCAGGAGTTCTCAGCTATTCCATTTACCACGCAAAATGTGCTGTCTCTCCCAGTTACTAGACAGGCTCTTTGAGGGAAAAAAGTGTGTTTTTTTCTGTTTGTCTCTTCAGCACTTAGCCCAGGTAGGAAGCTCTGTAAAGGCCTGCTTTTTTTCATTCATTCTTTCCCCAAATCCGAATTTCTGCTGATCTAAGTCCAACTGCAATTAGTCTGTTTAGAGGGCGGGGAATGTGCTGGTTCAACCAGATTATCTTCAGTCATGGAGGCTGCCGCCCTGAGCCCAGCTGCATTTCCAAAGTTCATCTTCTCCAAAATGATTCACACTTTCCTTCTCAAATTCGGACTGGCTGTCCCGTCTACTTCCTGGCTCTTCCGAGCCCTGGACTCTAGTCCACATATGTTATTGGCTGGGTGGAATATTAGGCCAGTGCTCAGCTTCCAGAGACGCATGCAGAGTGACGTTCCTGAAAGTTCTGGAAAGACCAAGAATGCCTTCCCCAGAGCTGCCTAGAGAGGCTGGAGCTCTTTTATCCGGTGAGGGGATCAACTGTAATCAAATTCCCTAGATTCCATAAATGATTAGCTGGAGAACTTTCCTCCCATTGAAGGAACTCTCCCAGCCGACCTCATCTTTACAACTCTATACTGGGGCAGGGAACTTAAGCCAGTAGCTGATAGTGAGCTCTAAGGGATTTTGGAGAAGGCCTGAGGGAGCAGGGGCCCAGAAGGGCTCTGCTTGGGACCAGGATGGGTATGTTCCCACACTGCCTGAAGAGTTTGGGCAAAGTGCTGACTTTTATAGGCTTTGAGATCCTTTGTGTTCACCTGCCTGTGCCCAGGACATCCACTCAGCCTTGCCCCAAATACTTCCTTGGGAATTCAGTTGGAAAGAGCCAGAAACTTGAGGTCTGCCCCTTTACGGCTACCAGGGTTGTTTCCAGGAAGTTTCATGTTTTCTTAGCAAGGGGAGAGATAGAAACTTTGCTTCTCCTCCCCCAGTGGCTGGCCAGCTGGTTGTCACCTCTAACCGGTGGCCTTCAGAATACAAGAGATTTAATGGAAATTAAAGGTCACCTCCGTTCCCTTGGGGCACACCCAACTGCTTCTCCTTTTCAGGTCCAGCAGCAACCCTTGCCATAAGCCACAAATCAGGCCATTTTCGAACATACCAGCCCCCTTCCAGAGTCCCTAAGAACTATTCCTATTTTTGACAACAGAAATAAGGGCTTGAATACTGCCCCTGTACAGCTTTCTGAACGTGCGGAATTCTTAGTGTCTTTGGGCTGTTCCAGACCTCAGAGATTAACCTTCCCTCCAAAGGAATGTCCTTTGATTGAACAAGGGATTCTCCCAGGCAGCCCCGAGTGGGGGAGGCCTGCTCTGGGGACCCCCCTCCCCCAGCACAGACTCCTAGGGCAGCCCACATCCTACCCCCTCTGACCCTGTCTTCAGACTCCCCCCCCCCCCCCAGGCATTGAGAGATGCCCCTGGTAGAACTCCTTCAGAGCTATGCCTCCCAAGTCACAGGACACCCTGAAACCTTCTAAGCTGTGTGGTAGGAGTTGAGTGAAAGACAAATATAGGGATTTCTCTCTCCTTTAACAGTCTGGCTCCTCAACCAAGAAGCAGCGACATATGTGTTACATTAGAAACCCTTATCAGGCTCGGAGCACGGCCTCCCATTTCCTGTTCATACCCTTCTTCTGACACACTGTGATGCTGAGTTACAGTCAGAGCGTTTTATTTTTAAAAATAACTCGCATTCCCACCAGTTCTCTCTGCACACAGACATTTTTTACATAAGACCGGAAGAGACTTTGGAGAGACAGAGCTGGGGCTCGAAGGGAAGGCCGGGAGGTGGGTTTGTCGGGGAGGCCCCTTCCAGTCCACTTATTGACAGCTGGGGGCTCTGACAGGCCATTCAGCTCTTTGGCTGGGCTGCTGAGCTCCCCTGTGGGGGCAGGGCAGAGGAGCAGGAAGCTACCACCGAGCATTTCTGCAGCCCAGAGACATAACTGGAGATGACTTTCTTCTAGACCTTGAGATCAGAGCCTTGGAGCTAGCAAGGACCTCGGGAGGAGAACTGGGGCCAGAAGTCAGGATTCAAACCTGGGTCCTCGGCTCCCAGGCGGGGCTATTTTCCACTGTCCCTCACTGCCTCGCCAAGACCGTACATGCCCATCTCGCTCCATCTCTACAGAAACCTTTTGAGATGGTGGTTCTTTTCATTCCCGTTTTAGAGACGAGGAATGGGGGGCTCAGAGCAGTGGCTTTTTTTTCCCTGTAACGCTTCTCTTTCTGAGCTTACTCGAGGTGGGTCTGCAAGGCCCCAGAAGGTGTGTGTGCCCTCTCCTCTTCCAGAGCTGGTGTTTTCCAGCTTCCCTCTAGCTGCCTATCAGCTCTGTGCCAGCTTCTCCCTGTGATTTCTGTAGCTGTTGATGGATGAGGATTGGGCAAGGACAAGGAAGTCTTCCACTGCGAAAACCTGAGAGAGAGCAAAGGTCGGATCTGCAGTGACTGGAAACCCTAAGTGCCACCACGATGAGGCCTGTTGTGTGATGAGACCCCCAGCCCCCGCCGGTTCAAGAGCAGGCCATGAATGGGGACAAGGTGGGCCCATCTGGAAGCTGACCAGGCCCTCATCACCTTCCATCAGCTTCGAGCATCAGACAGGCCTTGAGAAAGGCTGCTCTGTGTCTGGGCTTGGATCTGGAGGGTCAGTTTAAAGCCTCCCTAAGATAATTCATGGTCAGGACCTTGGACCCACCCCCAGATACACATGAAGGATCTTCCCCAGGAGACGGTCTTGGTCTTATCGTGTATAATCAGGCCCCAGCTCCCAAGATCTCTGGAGAAGCTCAGACCATCACCTGGTCCACGGCAAAGAAGGGGAGGGCAGGGAGGAAGGAAAGAGGCCTGGCTCAGAGACCCCACCCCCACCCCAAGCCAAAACCCTCCTATCTGCTGGCTTCCAGGGATTCTGATGCCACAGTCTCTACTTACCCTGATCTGCGCACTCCAGGCAATGCCCCATGGAGAATTCACTGTCATCTCTCCTCCCCCTTTCCCACCCCCCACTGGGCATTGCCTTTATCTCAGAAGGCAAATACACCCCATTTTGCCAGCCTTCCTGACTTTCCCCCTTTTGTCTTGCATGTGGCCCTTTGGGGGAATCCTTGCAAGGGTTGGGAAGGAGTTTCTGGAATTTCTATCCCGAGGCTCATTCCCCTTGTCAACAAAGGGCCTAGAGGGTGAGAGGCTCAGGGTGCAGAAGGGTAGAGGCTTGCCAGAATCAAGCCCCGTCTCTGACACACCCCTCTTGGGCTCAGTTTCCCCATCTGTAAAACAAAGGATTCGGATTCAGTGACCCCTAAGGGCCCCATTAGACCTAGGGCTCCATAATGTGACATTGAGCTGCCTTAGCTCCGGTGTTTCTCCAGGGGGGATTGGGGGAAGCAATGAATCATAGCTTGGGTCTCCATAGTGCTTCAAGGTTCGCAGAGCCCTTTACAAACATGATCTCACTCAATCCCCACAACCACCTAGGGGGTAGGCATGATTACTACCCCACTTCACAGTTAAGGACACTGAGGCAGGCAGAGGGGGGTAGCTGTTAGGTAGTGAGGCTGGACTTGATCTCAGGTCTCCCAGACTCCGGGTCCTGGCTCTGTGCAGCGGGGCACCCTGTAGTGCCTCCTCCACGGGCCCAGAGGTCTGAGACTGACCCTTTCAGAGTCCCTGTGGTATCTTACAACTTAAGAAGCCGCCCCCCGGTGACGGTTGTCCCCATTTTTACAGCACCTCTGTGAGAGGGTTGAGCCCATATGACAGATGGGGAGACTGAGGCCTTAAGCAGTGAAGTGCCTGTCCATGGTCACTGAGCTCATAAGTGTCCAGAGCTAAGCTCTTCTGGCAAGCTCAGCTTCTTCCTAGGCCTCTTGGTGAATTCTTGGGGAGGGGGGGGCATGAGGCTGCAGGAAGAGGGGTGGGGTGGGGTGGTGGGCTGCAGAAGCCTTTGCTCTGCAAAAGTGTGTGAGGAGCCCCCTGTCCCTCTCCCTGCTGAGGGGACTGATGTGGCCCAGTGAGTACTATCCCTGACCCTTCCTCAGGAACATGCACTTTACCTCCCTGAGACTCAGTTTTCCCATCTATCAAATGCGAGCACCAAGAGCAGCCATCTGGTCCCTCAGGACTATCATGAACCTCAAAAGTGACCACATGCTTTACAAAGGCCAGCTCTGGAGGTGACCTGGATCACAAGGTGCCTTGGACACTGGGCTCCCTGATTAAAAGGGCCTTCCCCAAGGTGCACAGCCTCGTGGTGATGAGCTCCAAGGCCAGCCCAGCTCAGCCTCCTCCCTCGGGGAGGAGGGGATGACCCAAGGCTTCACAAATCTGAAAGCTACAGAACTGGGGCTGGTGCCAGGAAACAGCTGCTCTGGGCAAGGGGGCTCCAGGCCTACCCATGTGGCTTGGACCAAAGCACTGTCCCTCTCTGGTTGCCTGGAGTCTCCTCTGGATCAGGAGGGAGTAAGACCAGAGACCTCAGCAGGCCCTTTGGGTAAAACTGAGCATGGCAGAGCCCAGGGCGCTGCCCACTCCCAAGCCTCAGCTTCCTCATACGTAGCACAAGGACAGTCACTCATGGGACCAAGGCTGGAAAGCATAGCACGGTCCCTGGCATCATGCTGATTGACTGATTCTGGGTTGCCTGAAAGAGGTGTAAGGAGCTCGGCAAACCTGTAAGCAGCAGGGTCATGCCTCCCTTCCGGAGGGGAAGGGTCTTCCCAGAAAAGGCCTGGGGAGGGGACTTGGAATGGCTCCTCCTGAGGAGGACCTTGGGAAATGCATAGACAGCCATCTGGGTGGGCCTTGTTCTGGCCCAACCTCAACCTCCCTCTCTGGCTTTTCCATCCCAAGGTCTCTGGGCTGCACTGGACTTTCTCCCTCTTTGGGCTCCAGTTTCTCCACCTGCGGAACCGGTCCCTGAGAACAGCCACATGGGTCCTGGGTGTGAGCTGGGGGCTGGGCCAGAGGGTGCAGCCCTGGGGCCCCAGCAGAAAGAGGCTTCCACCTGCACAGAGGAAGGACAGCATGGGGGCGGAGGCGTTGGGGTGCGTCTGTGGTTAGGCATGTGAGGCCTGGCTCCCCGAGAGCCCTGCTGCCTGCAGGCCGTGCAGGATGCTGGCCTAGGTCTGGTTCAGGAGGCCCTCATTCCTCCTGGAGATGTCCTGGAGCATTTGCGTGAATGTATGTATGAGTGTGAGTGTGCATGGTGTTTGTGTGTTTGGTGCGTGGTGTGTGTGTGTTCAGTGTGTGGTGTGTGTGAGTGTGTGTGAATGTGTGTGTGTTTGGTGTGTGGTGTGTGTGAATGTGTGTGGCGTGTGTTCAGTGTGTGGTGTGTGTGTTTGGTATGTGGTATGTGAGTGTGTTTGGTGTGTGGTGTGTTGTGTGTGAGTGTGTGGTGTGTTCACATAGGGTGTGTGTGCCAAAGGGGAGGTGGGCAGCAAGCAGCCTGTGCTGGCCAGTGCCTGCTCAGCCCTCAGGCCAGTAGCTTTGTGCTTGGCCTCTAAGGTTTCCCTGTCCTTTGTCACGCTCAGAGGCAGCCTTCCATGAAGGTGTCATCTGGCCCTAGGAAATACCCATCTGTTGGCTGGTCAGGAAGCCCCATGTGCCACTGACTGGTGCCCTGGCCTGCAGCAGCCTCTCTGTCCTGCTCAATAGGGACCCACCGGACAGCAGAGCCAGCTGCTTGTGGGTTCTTGGCCCTCACAGCTGGTTCACAAAAACGGACTGCTTCCTTTGGGGCTGGGCTTTCTAAAGCCGAAGGTTTGGTGAAGGGAGAGTGAACAGGCCACCACAACAGCGAGCTCGAGGCCTCTGCCTCCATCCTGTCACACCATCCCCGTAGAAGGACAGCTCTGAATCTGCCGGCTGGTGGTCCGCCTAAAAGCCTTGCGGCTCAATGACTTCCACCCAAGGCCTGTGGAGCAGGATCATCAGATTTGCAGATGAAACCAAGCCAGGAGGGAGAGCAAACTGACCAGAAGAAGCTTGGTCTTTTATAAGTCCAAGAAGATGGTATTGACTAGGGATAGTGGGAAGGCGCATTTGGGATGAAAAAACATTATCTTCACAAGTACCAGAAGGAAGAGGTATTTTACCTGACAAGGATCTGAGGGTCTTAGTGGACTGCAAGTTCAATCTGAGTCAGCAGTATGAGATGGCTGCTGTCATACCCGGTGACCTTGGTCTCAGTAAGCCTCAGTAAGAGGCTTCCAGGAGCAAGAAGGAAACAGTCCTAAAGTCTTGTCTCCTGGCCCTCCAAGCCTGGAGGAGTGTATTCGCTTCAGGTGCTGCATTTCAGGAAGGACCTTGATAAGCCAGAGGGTTTCTGGAGGAAGGCACCGGACCCTGGGGAAGGGCCAGAAGTCCTGTCATGTGAGGACTGGATGATGGCAATGGGAGGGTGTAGTTGGAAGAAGGGTAGAGATATGGATGAGATTAGCCTGGATGTCCCCAGAGGGCAGAGTGAGAAACTCTGGGTGGATCGCACATAGGCCAGTGGAGGCTTTGGGGAAGGAGGGACTTCCTGACCTGAGAGCTGTCCAGGTGCGGGAGTGGAGTCCCCCTCCTTGGAGGTCTTCAGGCTGAAGCTAGAGGACCACCTGTGTGCTCTGCCATAGAGGGGACGGGTCCAAGGGTGGAGAACCTGCAGCCTGGAGGCCCCTGTGGCCTTTTAGGTCCTCAAGTGTGGCCCTTTGAATTCAAATAAGGGTCAGGCTTCAGAACCTAGAGGGCTACATGTGACCTCAAGGCTAAACAGCTCCCAGGATCCCCCTTCTGACTCCTGGGACCCTGGTGCTAGGGATCCATCCCTGAGGACCCTCAAGATGCATGAATTCAGATGGTCCATCCAAGTAATGTTCACCTCTAGGGGGCTGGCAAGCTAATTTAACTCAAGAAGGAAAGGGGCTCAGAAAGTGGGCCCATGACAAAATCATGGAGTGTCCAGGCTGGGGGGGCCCTTAAGGCTTATCGGGTCCAGCTCCCCTGTTTTACAAGAGGTTTGGCCACCTGCACAAAGATCCCAGAGCTAATTGGGGAAGATGGAGGGTGTGGAGCGAGGAGGCAATGTTGCCCAATGGCAGGAACACTGCCCCAGAGACAGAGAACCCTGCTTCAAATCCTGCCTTGCAAGCTTCTGGCCTCTGGGACCAACAGCAAGGCACCAAGCCTTTGTAAAATGACGGGGTTGGCCTCAGTGGTTCTGAAGTCCCTCAGCTCTGACTCCCCATCCAAGCAGCCTGAGGCCACTCCACAATGCCTGGGAAAGGCCAGAATAACTTAACCCCCAGAGGATGCCTTTGGGTGGCCTCCCTCAGGGGTCTCCAGACAGTCCTGAGGCTGCTGGGGTCAGCAATTCTCAGAGCTTTGGGGGTGGGGCCCTTTTCCTGGTGCCCTGAGGGGCATTCAGAGCCTCAGTGGGCTGACAGCTGAGGAATACCTCCCACCTCCTCCACCTCATCTGGACTCAGCTCTGTACCTGGCTCTGCAGATGGCAGAGGTCTCCTGGCCCTTACTTCTGGTGGTCACTTGCCATAGTGATGGTTTCCTGCCAAAGGCATGCTGTGGCCTGAGCAGTCTCCCCACTGCGGCCACTAGCAGGGCTTGTAAGGAGCAGAGAGCAGCAAAGTGGAGAGGCCTCAGGACAGAACTGAAACCTCGTGGTTCATTGCCTTGCCCCCCGGCCCTGGTCGCCCTCTGTCTGAAACAGGAACCTGGGGGTGAGTTCTGCCCAGACGTCAGAGACACACCTACTCCTCCAGTTTTCCTCATGGCTTGGCCCTGCCCTGGCGGCTGCTGGTCACATTTACAGCCCTCCATGCCTCAGGACCCCTAGAAGAGCTCCCTGGGAGGGCCTTCTGGGCTCCCATCCTCCACCCTTGCCCACTCGGTCTTCCAGCAGGCCAGTGAATCATCCAGTTGTCCATTCCATGGTCCAGAAGCCCTCGGCATGACCCTGTGGTGTCTGAGGGAGTCTTTAAACCATCCCTGACACTTTCATAATTCTAGGTGTTAACAGCCTGAGCCTATCCTGGATTCACTGTCAGGTGCCACTGACAGGTTAAGCCTTACGTTCCTTCTGCCACCCACATCTGCCTCAGAAACCAACATTCCAAAGGGGATGTTTCCCATAATGTTTTCCCATTTGGGGATTTCTTGGCAAAGATTCCAGAGTGGTTGGCGGTTTCCTTCTCTGGCTCATTTTATAGATGAGGAAACTGAGGCAAACAGGGTTAAGTGACTTGCCCAGGGTCACATAGCTAATAAGTGATTTTTTTTTTTAAAGTCTGGATTTGAACTCAGGTCTTTCTGACTCCAGGCCTGGAACTGTATGCATTGTGGCACCACTGAGCTGCTCTCTGTAAACGTAACAAGGACTATTGCTGTTAACAAGGGCTGACCAGAAGATCAGCCCAGGGGCGGACCAACAGAGGGGCTGCACCTTGTTCTTCGCCATTTCTCCCCTTTTATAACACAGAAATGGCATTGTAGATGAAGGCAGGGGCAGTGTAGACAGAAAGGGATTAGAGACAAGCTCAGGCTAACCCAAGGGTATGTCCTGAGCAGCACAGATATTGGTTTCCTGGGAAAGTTGCTGGAAATGTGAAAGGAGCAGCAGATAGGGCAGTGTTCATTGGGGCCATGGATTTCAGCCCTGGAGCTGATGTCAGAGGGCCTGGGCACGAATCCCAGCCAGCCGGACTTGAATTCAGTTTTGCCACTTTGGCATAGACACAGTCCTGGAGAGAATTCCCACCCCAGGGCCATCTCCTCGTTTCTTCCCCACCTTTCCCTGTTGCAGCCCCCTCCCCCCACACACACTTTCACCCCGCTGTCTCTCACCCTCTAGAACGCTCCAGCTGCCGGGGGAAGGTTCTCTGCTCTGCTCGGAGCACTGGCTGCACTCCTGGCTGCTCGACATACTGGGCTTTTGTTCTGGCCCCCGATCTTGATGGCACCGTTTATTTAGTCCCCTTGAATTGCTCGGCTGTTAGGCTCAGCAAGCAAAGGGGACAGCTGCTCTGGTGCCAGGGGTAGTGTGTCAGCTCAGGGCTTCTCACTGGTCCAAGGATGCTGGGCAAGAGGAAGTCTGCATCTCTGGTCTCGTTCATTGTTGCAAAGAGAAGTCTTCTCACTGGCAGATGATTCTGGCCACCTGAGCATGGAGGTTTGGGAACAACTGGGGTCTCGGAAAGAAGGAAGGACACATGCACTATGTCAGAGTGGGGCTCATTCCAGGTCAGATCAGCTTCTCAAAAAAGAAAACCCACAGAACAGTTGGACCAAGTGGAGGAGACAGAGCCCCCCCCCCCCCCACAAAGCAATGCATGCATGCACACCATGCACATGTGTGTGCTAAAATCATGCATACTGCATGCATATAATCACGAAATCGTGCACAGGTCATAGATACGTATACACACATTGTGTTATAGCAGCAAAAACCCGTAAAGCAAGGCCCTGGCAAGCGGGAAATGGTTGAGCAGACTGTGGCATTTGAAAGCTGCACAAAGTTGGAGTCAGAGTCAGGGACAGTAGAATTCAAACCTGGTCTCAGATATTCACTAGCTGTGTGACCCTGGACAAGTCACTTAAGCTCTGTCTGCCTCAGCTTCTCCATTTGTGAAATGGAACAATAGTAGCATCTCCCTCTCAGAGTTGTTCTGAGGTTCAAATGAGATCATCAGACTACTAGTAGCAATGGCAATATTCATTGCGCTACAGGAAGCTACGAGACACTCAGAGAATTGGGAGAAGACTCGCGGGAATCGATTCAGAGGGAAGAAGGTGCCGCCCAGTCAGCCGAGGCCCCATCAGTGCTGCCAGTCCAACAGACTCTTGCAAGAGGTGAAGCAGGCCCTCAGGCTGGGTGTCAGTTCAGAATTCTAGGAGAGGAGCCCCCAGGTGGGGCCATCCCTTTACTTTAGGGATCCCACTGCTGGAAATCAAACAGGGACCCCAAGACCCAACCTGCACAGAAGCCCTGATGGTGACACTCTCCAGGGGCAGAGAAGCAGGAACAGCGTGGGCATGTGTGGATAGGAAATGGCTCAGAAGGAGCAGAGTGTTCGAATGTTAATGTGTCATCGCAGGAAATGGTGAGCAAGAGGAATTCAGAGAAACTTGGGAAGATTTGGGTGAACTGATGCAGATTTAGGACAAGCAGAGCCAAAAGCCCATTATGCCCAGTGGTTGCACTGAGTATTTCAGTGTCTCCGGGTCTTTGGGTCCTTCTCTGACTTCCTTTCAGTAACGACAAGATGATTGAAAAGAAGTCTGACTCTGGGTAACGGAGAGATCAGTGCCAGAGACCCCGTGACAGAGAGGTGGGGGTCTGCGGGGACAGAATGCCCTACATGTTTGTTCTGCTTTGTCCCCATGGAGCTTTCTATAGCGAGGCAAGGTGGAAATGACTGTGATGCTGAGACAAAAGGCATCAGTAAAGCGGCTTTTAAAACGTCCAGACGTGTGATTTCCTTGATAAAAACATCTGAATTTCACAGAAAATTGGCTGCAGCAGGCCACATTTTACAGCCAAATAACTGCCCAGAGGTTAGTGGGGATCAGCTTTCCCCGGGTCCATTTTTTCTAAAGCATTTGACTGAGTGCCAAGAAACACAGCCTTCGAGGCTCTAGCCTGCCTACCTGTGACAATCATACAAGGCTCGAGTTTGGCGGCAACTTTGCTCAGTGATCAGCTAACAATCCTCCTGTAAGCTGTAAAGTACCCTTCTCAGGGGCAGCTAGGTGGTATAGAGAATAGAGCACTGGCCCTGGAGTCAGGAGGACCTGAGTTCAAATCCAGCCTCAGACACTTAACCCAAACTAGCCGTGTGACCTTGGGCAAGTCACTTAACCCCAACTGGCCCCCAACTGCCCTGCTTTCCTCCCTCCAAAAAAATATATCTTTATCTAAGGTGGCCAGTTCAAGGGAGGGCATCCCCATCTGTGACACTCTCTAGGAAATTGCTGACCCTGGCACAGAACGCACCACAGGCCTTGTCTCTCCAGGGATTTTTGAAGCCTCAAGGAGACAAGAGAACTCTAGGGCAGGTTCTCAAAATGTCTGGATTTGGAGATTGAAGCAGACGTTGTAAAATGGTTTCCCCATTGTGGTAGGAGGCTAAGTAGATAAAAATTGAGAGAAGACAAGCCCTCTAGGAGTTTTCCAGACAACTGAGTGCCCCAGATCCCTCATTGGCAGTGGAAGGATTAGAGAAAACTGCCCAGGTGAATTGAGTCACAGAGAGATACTAAAAAGACAGAGAAGCTTAAAAGAAGGGTGTTCAGAATATGAAGGGCCTCCTCTCCAGCCCAGACCTGGGCCTCCTCTCCAGCCTAGACTAGGCCTGGGCCTCCTCTCCAGCCTAGACTAGACCTGGGCCTCCTCTCCAGCCTAGACCTGGGTCTCCTCTCCAGCCTACATCTGGGCCTCCTTTTCAGCCTAGACTAGACCTGGGCCTCCTCTCCAGCCCAGAACTGGGCCTCCTCTCCAGCCCAGAATAGACCTGGGCCTCCTCTCCAGCCCAGACTAGGCCTGGGCCTCCTGTCCAACCTAGACTAGGCCTGGGCCTCCTCTCTAGCCTAGACTAGAC
>JAQQSV010006059.1:0-14372 GCA_028646515.1 Pseudochirops corinnae | reverse complement strand
TTTAAAAAATAATTTTTTACTCTTTGACCCCATTTGAGGTTTTTGTAGCAAAGAAACTACAATGTTTACCATTTTTTTCTCTAGATAATTTTAACGATGAGAAAATGAGGCAAACAGGGTTAAGGGACTTGCTCAGGGTCACACAATTAGTAAGCATCTGAATCCAGGTCCAAACTCAGAAAAATGAGTCTTATTGAATTCAAGTTGAGTACTCTAAGCTAGGTACCACCTATGTATTTCTATGTGTAACATACACATACACACATATATAAATGTATATACATATATGTGCATACATGTACATATATGTGTTTATGAAGAAAAATGTATCTACACATAGATGTAAAGATGATTGATATGATAGATAGACAGATAGATAGATAGATAGATAGCCTGAACCTTTGCTTGAAATCTTCTAGTGCCAATGACGAACTACCTTCCTGAACAGAATACCCTTGAATGGTACTAATTGTCTCCTTGTTGGGAAATGTTTCTTCTCATAAAGCTTAAACTTCCCTATATCAAACATATATTTATTCTGATTTCTGCATGATGATAGAAGTCTAAGCTCTATTCCATATGATGTAATTTCAAAATATTGCCAATCATTGGCCATGTTGCCCCTTACTATACTCTAGACTAAATATCCTTATTTCCTTCAAGAGATAAAAAGTAAAAGATTAAATTGATGAACCAGAATAGACCCAAGGCCCTAGCCTTGGTCTATTATTTAGTTGCTGCATGAAATTGAATATGTTCCTTAAATGATCTGAGTACAAATTTAATCAATACAATTAAGTTAATAATAACTTCAATAACTACCTTGCCAAATGATTCTAAATATCTAATAAGATCAGAGGCATAAGAAGATGCTTGAAATGCTCTAAATTTCTAAATAAGCATAATGAACCATCACTGATAGTAATAACATCACCAACATTTTACATTATTGGTATAGATAATAATGATGCCAATATATATGTCACCAAACTAAATATGCTGAATGTTTGAAGGTCAATTAAAGTCAAGTAAAATGACAATATATTGTCAGAAGAAGATACTAGTAATGGAAGTCATTATTTGTGTCTGACTTTGATTGAACAATGTAAACAAAATAATTAAATTCATTAGAAAGTAATTGTGAGTCATTCGGGCTCTAATAATTTGGTATTTTTGCTAGTAGATATAAGATCTCCCGGGTGATTACTTATTCTCCTTATAGGAAATCAGAGCTCATAGCTCTAAATGGCTTCAAAGGTTTGGATGTGTCCCACTAAGAATATGGAGTTTGTCACATCTCACCGAATAAGAACATTATTTCACATATGAATTGTGGCACATGTCTGAGGTATTAACAAAGTCTAGCCAAAATCTAGACTTCATAATTTGTGAGCATGTGGTTGTTGGGGTAAATAATGAGACATGCCATGTGGTTCTAAGGACAGGTCTTTAAATTACCAACTAATCTACAGTCTGTATTCCGTTCCCCTGCTGGCTTTCAGTGAAGTATTAAGTCAATGGGGCTTTAGACTTCCAAACTAAGCACCTGCCATGAGAATTTGCTCTGTTGTTGGAGAAAAATCTTTTAGTTTATCTTATCCTACTAGTTCTGAGTATTTGACTTTTTTTTTTTAGAAGTCAAGTGAAAAAAAGATTTGGCCTATGTAAGTGTGAAGCGAAAAGATTCACAAAAAAGGTTGACACACTTACCTACATGTGTCCCTTTTGTTTCATTTTTCTATCCTCTCATACTTCATTTCCATGTCTGAATTTGAATTCAATATATTAGAAGCTTTTCAAATGTGTGGACAAGTTTAATTCATATTGCATTATTTCCAATTAGAGAAAGAAACCAAAATGGAAACATTTCAGGACAAAGATCTATTCTTAAAATCTGGGGAGTTAGAGTCTGATGCTGAAATCCTTTAGTGTCAGCTTTTTAAATTAATTTCCTCATTAATATTGGGCATAGAAGAGAAAGATATATTTCAAGACTTCAGAAATCCATGGTTTCATTATCATCCAGCGATTGTGCTAAGTCCTTCATAAAAGAAAGGGGAAAACACACACACACACACACACACGCACAAACACACACACACACTTTAAAAACACATCACATAATATTGATATGGCTCATTATGTGAGATAAGAGTGAAGGAATGGATAGTGGCAGAAGGCATATGAGTATTATGGTATGGTGAAGAAGGAGACCATTTGAGAGGGTGGGAAAGGGGGATCCATGGGAAGTTTGAAAAGAGATTGAAAAAAGGAATTGGAAGAGCCACTGTGTAGAGTGGAATAATGAGTTAATAAAGCACGTATAAGGCTAGAGATCAGCCACTAGCAGTTAAGTGGTAGAATCCCTGTGCAGGGGAAAGTCACTTAGGGATAGGTGGAAGATACTTTCTCTCAGGGGACAGTGGAAGCAACCTGGATTCTAGTCCTTTGTGTTCATTATATTAATTGGCAATGGCTTAATTTGGTTCTCCTCTCTGAACTTGTTTTCTTACCTGTCAAATAAGTGTATTAAAGAAGGGGATCTGTGATGTCTGCTGTAGCCTGCAAATAATTTCTTTAGTCCTGCTATAAGCAGGTGAAAAGAAAGAATGTGTCATTTTTTCTGACAAAAATACTGACATTTCACACACAATACTTGTTTATTTTGAAGGAGATTTCTGGTTATTTACCATGTTCATTCAGGATTAACATAACAGTAAAGTGGAAGGTTTACTAAGCATTGCTCTGTGCCCTTCCCCAAGTAATATAGAATCTTAACCACATGATCACTTTTTGTTTGTTTTGTAGTATTTTATTGTTTTCACAATGTCTGGGGAATGTATTTTCTTACTCAAACCAAAGTGAAACAAAGAGATCCAGAGATGGATCTCGCATATTCTTTGAACCTACTTATTCAGTTTCTCTTGAGAAATTAAGAGTTACTAGCTGTACCAGGTTTAAAACACATTGCAAAAGAAAAATCATCAAAAAAATCTGGTATTGACTAAGAAATAGAGTGGTGTATAAGTGAAATAGATTTGGTAAACAATACAAAGAATAGTAAATGACCTCAGTAATCTAGTGTTTGATAAATTAAAAAAGCCAAACTTTAGGGATAAGAACTAATAATTTGACAAAAAAATTGCTGGCAAAACTGGAAAGCAGTTTGGCAAAAAAAGAACTAGGCTAACATTTCATATTGTATAACAAAATAAGTTCTAAACTGGTGCATGATTTAGATATAAAGGATGACAGAATAAGTAAATTATGGGAGGATGAAAGAATTTATCTGTTGGATCTATAGATAAATGAAAAGCTTATGACCAAATAAGAGATAGAGAAGATTACAGGAAGTATAATGAATAATTATGATCATATGAAATTTAAAAGTTTTGCACATACATGCATACAAAAATAAAATATTTCAGGCAAAATTAGAAGGAAAGCAGGAAACTATTAGGGAAATTTCAGCAAGACCTAATTTCTCAAATATATAGGGAAATAAGACAAATTTATGTGAGATAGAAATGGAGAGAGAGAGAGAGAGAGAGAGAGAGAGAGAAAGAGAGATTCCCTAGTTGAGAAATGAAATATGATATTGAAAATGCAGTTTTCAGAAGAAAAATTTTTAAAATTATAAAAAAAAAATCTAAATCACTATTGATCAGAGAAATACAAAATAAAGTACTACTTCACACTATCAGAATGGTAACCTTGATGGAGAAGGAAAACAACAAATACTGGAGGGGATGTGGATAAATAGGTAGATGAATGAACTGTGAGTAGAGAAATGGTCCATTTGAGAGAACCAACTGGAACTGTTTCCCAAAGGGTATAAAAGTATGTATACATTTTAATTCAACAGCACCAATATTACATCTGTATCCCAAACAGATTAAATAAAAGGGAAGGGGACAGACACACACACATGTGCATGCACAGATACACTCACATACACACGTATATTTATATGTATATTTATACACACAGATATATGTGTATATATATATATATGATGTGTGTATTATGTATATACATACATACATTCATACATATTCATATACACACATATAAAGCATGGCTATCATGTAGTACCTTTTTATGTTAGCAAAGAATTGGAAGTTAAGGGAATGTCATCAATTAGGGAAAGGCTAAAAAAGTTTTAGTATATGATTTTGATGGGGTAACATTATTTTCTAAGAAATGACTGGCAGGAAAGTTTCAGAAAAGCCTTGTTCCATTGTTGTCTTTTTTTATTTGTTTATTTTTTTCACTTGTGTCTGGCTCTTCCTGAGCCTTTCTTGGAAAAGATACTGAAGTTATGTGAGTATAAGCAAGGTGGAATATTTATTGATTTCCTTTTGGAATTCAGTTTCCCATGCTCAGGATAAATTGTGAACATCTGAATGATTAATCTCCTTTGAACCTTGATAATTCAAAGCCATGCTGAGTCAGGTACGTTTTGTACCTTTTGGCTCTGAGCCAATCGGTGGCTAAGCCTTTGCTATATATTCTGGGAGGTAGGCACTTTGCTTTGGGGGTTCACTTATAAGGAGGTTCTTTTGATTTCCTGGTTGAGACTCTGAGTATTCATATGTTTAGAGCCCCCCACCTACTCCGATATTGTCTGTGATCCTTTGATCCAGTGACATATGTAAAGTTTATGGCAATATTACTTTACTCAAAAGTTGGAGCCCTGTCTGTTGGTCTTTCTGCTAATTTCTCTCCTTGTGTTTTCTACTTATCTGTATTTCTTGGATACTCACTTCTTTATTAAAGTAAGATAATTAACCTCTTTAAAACAGTCTTTTCTTTAAAAGCAGGTCAAGGAACCTGTGCTAGGAGGTCATCCTGGATGTGTGAGGGTGCTCGCTGTTACAAGTGGTTTGTCATTTCCTTCTCCAGCTCGTTTTTGCAGATTATGAAACCAAGACAAATAGAATTATTGACTTGCTGAGCATAACCCATAACTGGTACTTGTCTGAGGTTGATTTGAATTTAGGAAAAGGAGTCTTTCTAGATCTAGGCCCTTCATGGTGCCACCTCACTGCCCAGGTTTCTTTTTTTTCTTTTTTTACCACCTTACTAATGTGGAAATATGTGTTTTATTATTTCACATATAGAATTTATACCATATTGTTTGTCTACTCAATTGGGCAATGAAGGGAAGGGGGGAGAAAGATATTTAAAATTTTAAAAAAATGCTAAAAATAAACATTATTAAAAAGAAAATCTATGTCATGACTAGACATTTATCGTTATTTGCATTTTACTAGAACTATCATTTCATTGTTTAGCTTATGTTTAGTGAGAAAACTATTGCTCCCTAAGCAGATAAACTACTTTTCTTCCATTTAAAGTTTTAAATTAGAAAATACTTGAAAAAATATTAAAATATTTATTATGGGCCTAGGAAGAAAAAAGACAATCCATAATCTCCAGGTGTTTACATCTTAATAAAAGAATAGTTCTTTGGGTGTTTGAAAGTTTAAGAAACTTGCCCAGGTTCATCTATCTCTTGTATTTCAGATGAAGTCTCAAACAAAATCTCTAAGATTGAAAGCTTTGTTCTATAAATGCATCTGACTCTAAGAACTCATATGATGAAGAGAAAGATCAAAATGATTGTTGACCTAAGGAATGACTATTCTTCTGTAGTAAGCAACATGAAAGAGATACATAGATAGAAGTTTATTTGGAAAGAGAGTGAAAGCTAAAAAATGGGATTATGTGCAAAGGTTTCTTATGGTTTGAGACAACTGAATTGATGATGGACAGGCTCAGAGCAGAAGGTGAATGAGTAGGAAATGCTTTGGACATATAAAGGAGAGTGCATATTAAACCTTTGAGTCAGTATATGAAATTCTGAACTTGTAGAATATTAACAGATCAAAAGTCATAGAAACCTATTGAGAGACTGAATGACCTTCTAGTTCATAAAGTCAAGGTCCTCATTTTGTTTTATTTTCAATTAATATATTTATTTTCTTTTAATCACATTTCCTTCAACTATAAAAAAAGAGAGAAAGGAAAAAGAAAGAAAGAATGATCCTTGCAATAATAATTCAAAGTCAAACAAAACAAATTTCCTCAGTCATCATAGACACAATAAATATAACTCCTTGTGAACCCCAAATCCATCACATCTCCATTTGGACATTGTAAAGAAATTATAATATATTAAATACATTGCTCCCAAACATCTTAATTTTACAATCACAATTTTGAGGTTGAAAGGTTATGGAAATTTTCCAAGGTCACATAAATTGTAATTTGCAGAAATAAAATTAAGACCCCAGCCTTCTGAATCCAAATTTCCCACTCTTTTCACCTTAACCTGTGGCAGTGGTACAACATTAAAGTTAACTTCCGGAGCACCAATGAGTTAAAGAAGGATGGGCAGTAAGCAAGGGAGGGTAGAAAGAAAGAAAAAGAAAGAAAGGAAGGAAGAGAAAGAAAAACAAAAAAAATATCACACCTCTCCTATCATTTGAAGAGACAAATAATTTTGTCTTCCCTCTTGATTCATCTGGATTGCATGAGTGAAATGAACAACCATCCTGACAGGCTCAGTTAAAGATGAAAGCTGTCATCCCTAGAGATTTTCAAAATGAGCACTCAATGTTTCTTTAGGAGGCAAGACAACCATGTGTATTGGCTGGTTTACTAACCTACCTGCCTGTGAAGTCAGAATATCAAAACTGAAGTCTTACCATGTCTTGAAGTTTGAGGATGCAAGGATTTCAGATTATACCAGTTCACCATATCACATCTCTCTCCTTTGCTCCAAAGTCTATACTTACTATCGTATACTATACTTACTTTTGAAACAACATCAAAATTAATAGTGTAACATAGTTGAGTTGGAGAAAATGATACCTGTATATGACTAGTCGTCATGATTCCTTTTTAAATTGTCAAGAACTTTTTTAGGGCAAACTCTTGCTATGGAGGCTTCATGTTTTTTCAAAATTCTTTTTGTGGTGCCTTCCATCCGTTTTGGCAGGTATGTGGGAAAAATTATCAGACCTCCATTAGCATATGTTTTACTTCTCAGATGTTTGTTTATGAGAAAAATTAATGTGTCATACAAGTTGTAATTATTTTTTTTATGCCATTAATGACTGTTTCCTATAAAAAGCCTTTGACTGAAATATAGCAGGTAATGGTAATAATAACTTATATGGTTGTTCAATTCCATGGCAGGAAAACAAGGCTCTCAAAAGAGATCTTCCCAGGAGGCATTCAGCTATTGTTTCTCTCCTCTGTTCCACCTTTCACATCCTTTAAAGCCAAGTCCAAAAGCCAAATCTCTCTAGCATCCCAGAATTCTATTTTGAATATCCTAAATAAATAGTTCTACATATGTACTCAATATTTTGATTTGGACCTGTGATTAGTCAAGTCCCACTATACATGCTTTAAAAACTCCATGAAGGCAGAGATGATATCTTATCTAAAGTCTGCATTTCCCTTAGAGCCTTGCATAGAGGTCATACTTTAGGAATATCTGTCATATTTGATTGAGTCAATATTCAGTGAATTGAGTTAGCCAGAGGATATTTAAGTAAGAGGATCATATAGGAAATTGGATGTTATGCCACTAGTCACTTGGGACACTTTTTATTTATTTGTTTGTTTGTTCTTTGGTCCAGATGAGTGATTTCATTGGTTTATGGGACTACTGGTATATAATTACCCTTAATTATGCAAATTAGCAACCCAGCCAATAATCTATAGTCTCAGAGGGTTATCTAAAGAACTGAGATGTTAACAATTCGCTCATGGCCACAAAGCAAAAATGTGTATCAGGAGCAGAAACAGAGCCTAGCTTTACTCTATGTCAAAGACACACACACACACACACACACACAAAGAATGCTACAATGCAAAGCTAGCCTCAGAATGAGGAAGACTTGGGTTCAAGGCCTTGGGCCACTGACCTTACTCTTTAGAGATGCACAGAACTTTCTGAGAAGAGAAGTTGCAGAGAACTTGCTGATTCTCTTTGTAGGAAGGAGTCACATATATGCACACATGTATATTTTTGTGGATATATGGATATATATTTGTGTGTGTTTATGTAAAAGCACATGCATGAGTATTTTCTTTGATGTATGAGAGTATATGCATCTATGTATATAGGAACATATGGAAATATTCATATATATATATGTATCTATAAAGACTCATACTCATATATCCTATATATGTATCTATGGAGCTAATGATAGAAAAAAAAAGTTAGAGATAGACTTATAAATACTTAGTTATAAATAGACATAACCATTTTATCCTGGTCAGAGGAATCTGTTGCCTAGAACCATCACTAAGTGTGGGAGGTTCATTTATTAATTTATTTGAAATCAATTGACATCAGCATATTCAATTAGCATGCATTGGAAGTGTTTGATCCTTTGGGAAAGTACACAGAAATTTTAAGTGTCTGTACCCTCATGAAACATAATTTTATGGGAAAATTTAGGTAAACTTATTTGTTTATATGTTCTTTCAGTACCAGGGTGTGACTCCATGATTCTTTTTGTTATGTAAACTCTTCCTTTGAAGCATTGCTAGGTTTCCTTTGGTTGCTATAGTTTTCCTACAGTTATGTAGGTCACACTTGTTAGGAGCAGCTCCCAAACTATTCCCCTTCTTGGAATTTTTCAAGTAGTTTATTCAACGAATTAGGCATGATTGTTTTTTGGATATAGGATGAAGGAGACAACTACTTTGTTGCCTTCTCACCTCAAATTTTATGATTCTATGGACCTAGGTCTTCATGCACAGTATCGTCATCATTGTCTTCACCATTGCCACCATCATTGCCATCAACAACAGTAGCATGGGTATTGTCATAATGCTTTTTATCTTTCATAATTATTTGAATATCCCTGTGATTTTGTCAGTATATTATCACCAACCGGAGTTTTCTTACTAGTCTTATACACTAAATTATGGTTCTTAAAGATTCTAATAGTGTCATTCATAATAATAGCTCCTCTCTATATACTATTCAAGATGTGCAAAGCATTTTCCATGTACCATCTTATTTGGGTACTCAAAACAATCTATGAAGTAGATGCTACTATAAGATAATTAATCACTATACCAAGTTAGTGTAGTCTGTAGGTGACTTTGACAGATACTTGTCCACAATCCATGTGGGGATTATTTAAATAGTATACAAGATCTCAAACTAGCTTCCCACAAACATTCATCCAACTACACTCTAAATAATAAGCTAATGATCCACTTCCTGTATCTAATAGGTCAAAAGTAATTCAACTTCCCACGCATTTTCTGCTTGTCCTTTGTTCAAACCTCCCTATTATCCAAAAAAGCTCTTTCCACCATGTCCCAAAGATGTTATGTTCCTTCACATCTTTATTACATCTCACATCACCCTCCCTCTATCAGAATCCCCCTTCTCCTTTTTCCCCATTCCTAGATGTAGCTTAAAGTATAACTCAAGTTCAGAGTTCCCTGTGAAACCTATTCAAGTGACAGAAGGCCAAGATAATCTGTTCTCATCTCATTTGTTACCTATAGTACTTACTCAGATGACAATCATGTACTCTCTTGTGGAAGTTATGTTAAGGTACAATATATTGAGAGAGGCAATATGGTGTAATAGACGGAGAGCCTTGCTAAAGCCAGGAGGCTAGAATATGCTTGTTGCACAAGTTTGGCCAACATCCTTACTTTCTTAGGGCTTGGAAAGAAGATGCAGATCTCTTTTTTGCAGATGAAATTTTCTTGCCCAGGTATTCTCTATGCCAAAAAAAAAAAAAAGTAATAAATCACAAGGACAAATTTGTATTTTCTCTCTCTTTTGTTTTTTCCTCTTTGGAGGGAAGAAGGCAAGAAAATTGGGGTTAAGTGACTTGCCCAAAGTCACATAACAAGTGTGTAAGGCTGGATTTGAACTCAGGTCCTCCTTACTCCAGGGACAGTGATTGCACCATCTAGCTAGCCCATGAATATGTATTTCTATAACATAGTAGATAATACAGTAGAAGTTGCAGTCAGGAAGACTTGTTTCCAATTCTGCTCTTGATAGTGCCTACCTTTGTAAGGGAAAGTTGCATCCTCTTGAATACATGAATTCATCATTTGTAAAATGAGGGTGAGAATAGTACCTTCTCTAACAGGGTTATAGTGATTCTCAAGTAAAATTATAGATGGAAAGGGATAGAATCTTTAAAAAATCTTAAAAAGTGGCCTTATACAATTCAATCAACAAACTTAGTTTTCTCATCTGTAAATTAGGATGATCAGACAACACGATTTTTAAGTTCACAGTTTTGACATTATATGATTCTAAAGTTGTGAATGAGTGAATCAGTGGTAAAATGAAGTGTTCTTAACTTTTGTACAACTCTCAATCATCCATTTTATTCTTTTATTTTTTTCCTTGTAATATTCAAATATCACCTTGAAATTTAACAAAATGTGTTACATCCATTATCTTCTTCAGGACACACACTAGCATTTTGTGTTATTATTGTCCCCATTTTATTGACAAGTAAACTAAGGCTCAGAAAGCTAATATGACATGTTTGATATTACACTATAGCAGGAACAGCATATGACTACAGGTTTCTTTTATTGACTTGGTCTCTCTATCCATTAGATCCTCTTGCCTCCACGTTTTTATCAGCATTTGGCAGAGATCAATTAATCAACATGCATTTATCAAACACCAATTATGTGCCAGGCCATGTGCTAAGTGTTGGGGATATAAAGAAAGGCAAATGACAGTTCTTACTCTCAATGAATTCACAGTATAATGAGTGAGATGAGAAGTAAATAGTTATATACAAATAGGCTAGTATTGGTGCATGCATCACTGGAAAGGTCTTTCTTCTACTTTATCTCTGTCTGGCAGTTTGGAGATCCCTGTCATTGTCATCTTCCTAAAACCAGCATGAATTTGTTTCTTCTCCTTTCCTCCTAATCTTTGAATACAGTCCTCAGTAAGAAACAGAAGAGTCCAAAGCACTTTGACATTAGAAGGATGGAATATTTCTACATATACCTTTATATATTTTTAGGTATCATACAATTCAATCCCCCCAAATGATAGTAATACAATATCATTTCAAGAATAAATCTGGAGATGATAATGTGTTGCATTGTCTAATTATGGCTCATGTGATTTCTATAAAGAAGAGGCAAATTATATTGGGTAGTGACCTCCCTTTTCAACACCTATTTGCTTCTTTAGAAATGACTTGAGTAGTTTGCCCTTACCAAGAGCTATAATTATAGGCTTAGCTGTAAGCCTATTAATAGATGCTGATACCCTTTATGAGATTAACTGGTTACTTTTCAGTTGTTTTCAATTGCTTATGTTCCAAAGTAGATTTTGTCTTTCTAAATGTTAATGCTGCAGTACTCTGATATGTGCCTACTAATTCTAAAATATACAGAAAGGGAGGATGTTTATCCAAAAACCACTGAACTATAAATAAGTAGAAGAATACAACTTCAGTAGAGAGTTATAGATGAAGAAATTGAGACTAGGGAAGTGATGTGATCCATACAAAATCAGATATTTAGACCTGAATTTGAACCTGGTTTCTCTATTCCCCAAAGACAGCTATGAAGCATAAAGAATAGAATGCTGCATCTAGAGATAGGAATATCTAAACTCAAGCTTTGACTCAAACAATTACATGCTGTGTGATCCTAAGCAAATCACTTAACCCATATAAGCACTAGTACCCATATAAGCACTCGTTTCTTCACATGTGAAATGGCGATAATAACAATACCTACATCAATAAGTTTGTTAGGATCAAACGGATTTCACTGCACCAAGCTGACCCTTTCCAACTCTAACATTCCATGAGTGTCTAGTTGTCAGCACATCAATGGGCTGATCTGACTTTTATTTTAACCAACTAAACCAAGCTAGTATTTCAGCAATATGCAGATGTAGTCTGAGGGCAATAAATGTGGTAAAATATTAACAAATACACGTCCTTGGGCTGAAATTGTATTCATGGGCATAGAGAAATATAGAAAGGACTAAGGGTAAGAAAATTGTTTCATTAATTTTTATGGGTAAAGTTTTCCTGTTTGTACCCTTCCACTAGCTGTGATGTATTTCTCATGCTGCCTTCATATGGTGACAAATCTGTAGCCCTATCTGACTTAATTGTACTTTCCTTTTTTATGATATGGCCATGTTCCCTCTGAAAAATGTTGTTCTCTCCTCATGCATCAACCTGAAATTGGTATCTGTCTGCAGATGTCTTCGAAGGTCAGGCTGGAAGGAAACTAAATACTGAATCCTAGCTAATTGTGACAGTGCAGGCAGGGTAATGCTTGCTGTTTGTATGCAGCATGGTGACTCAGCATTCTGGTGGGTCCCTGCCTGTCTTTCCTTTAGTTGCTCTTCATTGAAGGATTGGAATGTTTCCATGTATCCACCTTCCCCCCACCCCAAAAGTAGTCCCTCACATAGGAAAACATTTTGTTTGCTGCTTCTGATCATTAGCGCCACCCCTCCATTTTTTTCTGTGGTAATTAGTGATTGATGTGGTTATCTTTCTTTCATGTCAGAACAATGTCTGAAGTGTTGCTACTGGACTTGGAGGGAGGAGATTTTATTTTTTTCAACAATCATTTCCTTGGAATGCATGAAATGCATTGATTTAGGTACTGATTGTGTCAACTTATATGTCTTATGCTTATATAGCCAAGTGATCTTGAGTGAATCATTTCATTAGTTTCATCTTGAAATTAAGGATTGAGATGCCTCCTCACCCAAGCTCCAAAGTTTTGTGAGAAATCAGGTCATATATTCAATTTATAAGCAACCTGCATATCCATTTGACCCAACTCCTTCATTGTATAAATTAGGAAAATAAGACCCAAAGAGAGAAATTTCCTTATCCAAAGTCACACAGCAGCAAACTGATGGTTTGGATGTACCAACATGGGTAAAATGTTGTACAGTTCTAATCCATTATTATTTCATTAATATACATTCAGTAACCTTGAAACCTCAACATATTTCATACATCTTATTACTATGTGAGATTCTAGAACAAGTTGCTTACCTATAGATAGACCTTAAATATAGATGATTGGATTAGAGTTTTAAACCTGGAAGGGAGTTTAAAGAAATCTAATTTCAAAGACTTCAGAGGAGTACACCAAGTTCCAGTTAAATGATGTGGCTTTTAAAGCAAAGTCAAACAATAAATGACTGAGCCAGAATGCAAATGCATGTCGCCTGAGTCCAAATCCAAGGTTCCACCCATCATAATTTAGCATGGCATACTTTGATCCCCCAACCCCAAATCTCCTCCAAGAACTACTTCCATTGACTGTCTCCTCTCACAATCACCTTCAATATCTTGATCTCTACAATATCGTTCAAATGGACTGAGGTCTTTTACATTCTACAAAACCTTTTCATTGATCTTGTTATATCCTACTCAAGTTACAGTTGCTCATCTTGAGAGATGACTGAGCTCTCAGGTGTTATTTCTTCCCTGATAGTTAGGATCAAAACATATAAGCCATCTCTGATTTGTGACTCTTCTTCACCTTCCGAATCCTATTGTTTTTCAAGCCCATTGATTTCAACTCTGAACTATGATTCACATCTTTCCATTTTAGTGTCCTCATTGTATTATCATCTTCCATCAGGTCCTTACCTCTTCTGACACAAATTATTGCAATATTCTAATATTTAAGCTACTTGTCTTTACTTCTCTCTTCTATCTGAATCCCCTCTCTCATTACTACCATTGCTTCCTTATCCACAGATGCAATCACATCACTTTTGTTCCAAAGTTGCCTCTATTCCCAGTTGCCTAAAGAATGACATGTAGACTCATTAGCCAGGCTTTCAAGGTTTTTCATGACCTTTCTGTAGTTCTTTCCAGATCACTCCACTTTATGTTTTCTGTACTGCAGTCAAATTGGACAACAAAATACTATTAAATACCATTGATCCTTTAGTGTTTCCCCAGCAAACAAGAAGGAATGTATGAGAAAAGAGGGATGAAGTGGACAGAAGTGAACAGGAGAGGAGAGGAAAAGAGAAGAGAGCAAAGGATAGGATAGGGGAGAAGAGGAGGGTGGGGATGAAAGAGGAGGGGAAGGGAGGGGAGAAGAAAGAACTATTGCTGAGTAATGGATAGAGAGATGGTCTTAGATTTAGGAAATTTTAGCTCAAATGGTATCATTGAAGAATTATCTATATGAGATCATGGACAAGTCACTTAATTCTTAGACAATCAAAGTAACTATTTTTAAATGACCATTTTCAATATATGAAATATGAAATAGTGAATTCTAGGGTAACTGGGTTTGGTAAATTTTGTAAGTTATTTGATGGCAGGTACTTT
>JAQQSV010006058.1:0-14373 GCA_028646515.1 Pseudochirops corinnae | reverse complement strand
CTTCCACATCAACAGGGGCTCAGCCAATCCCCTTCTTCCACATCAACAGGGGCTCAGCCAATCCCCTTCTTCCACATCAACAGGGGAGTTCATGCCTTCTTAACAGTGGGACAGCGTTTGCACCTTCCACACTTAGCACTTAAGTTCTAAGTCTCCTGCTAAACTGATGACTATTACACTTATTTAAGGACTTTGATCTAGGACTTTATCACCTCAAGACTAGCTTATTGCAATTGCCTCCTAATTGATCTCCTTGCCTCAAGCCCTTCCCCATTCCAGTCCATCCTCTATCCAGCAGTTAGACTCATCTTCCTGAAAGCAGGTTCTGATTCTGTTAACATTCTTTGCCCCTTTTCCCAACCATTCAGTAAACTCCAGTAGCTCCCTATTGCCTCCAGGATCAAACATGACACCCTCTGCTTTGGCATTAAAAGCCCCCTATAACCTAGGTCCCTTTTCTCTTTCTCTTCTTTGAGCCCCTTATTCTCTGCCCTGTGCACTGCAGTCCAGTGACCTCCTACTTCCTCACAACAAATATCCCATCTCCCAACTCTGGCTGTTTCCTCTGGCTGTCCTTCTGGGATTCTATCGCTCCTCATCTCTGTCTCCCAGCCTCCTTGACTTCTTTAAGTCTCAACTAAAATTCCACCCTCTACAAAAGTCTTTCTTAATCTCTCTTAATGCTACTGCCTTTCCTGTGTTGATTATCTCCAATTCGTCATGTATATATCTTATATGAACATAGTTGTTTGCATGTCTTCTCCACCATTAGAAGGTGAGCTCCTTGAGAGTGTAGAGTGATTTTTTTCCTTTGGGGTTTTTGTTTTGTCTTTCTTTATATCCTAGAGTTTAGCACTGTGCCTGCCTAGTAGGTGCTTAATAAATGTTTACTCACTGACTGACCTACTAGCAGGACTTTAAGCTGGAAAAGAAAGAGGAAAAGAATCATCCAGAGATGAGTTGTTAAGTCATTGAGATCTGTAGGTCTGACAAAGGAAAAGTTACAGTTGTGGTACTAGTATAGTATGTATTGTATAGTATAATATTCAGAGGAGACCGTGATTGCGAAGAGAAGCAAAAATAGCGCTTGTCATCCCAGATGGCTTTTCACCCATGGGGGGCAGTTTAACAAAATGAACTAGAAATCTTTAACTTGAGGGGAGAAGTTTGACACCAGTGTTATTGAGTCTTAGTGTGACTGAGTAATAACAAGAATAGAAGGGCTCCCTTGACTCTGAGGGAAAGTTTAGTTAGCAAAAGTAGTAGGATAGCATTGTAGATCAAGAAGATGGACATGTATGTAGAAATCCATGAACCTGAGGAGGGAAGGAATTTGGGTGGATATCAAAGAGGGTGGAACTTGATGGGGAGCATGTTACAGGCTTCTCAGCCACTTGGAGGAACAGGATTCTATCATTCCTTATATATATCAAAGGCTATTGTGTAGACAAGGTAACGTGGTGGGGGATCCAAGCACCTGGCATTTGATGGACCTCTCTCTGCTGAAAAGCAGAGCTACCAGTACATTCTTGGCTTTCTTTGATGGTGATTTCATTTTTCATAAATGAAGCTTGGCATTAATGTTCTGAATCTGCCTCAATCAAAGGAGGAAATGGTTGATGAAAAGGAAATGAGGAAAACCTTGGTTAAGTAGTCACCATGAACTCTCCCATCAATGTCAATGCTGTACTTTTAGCCTCATGGCAGCATGTACTGCCAATGGAACACGTGAGTTATTCATTGGTCATTCTTGTTGTTCCACTCAGAGTGAGAACCTGAAACGACCTTAGTGTAAAAGGGCCAGGGTCTCTCATTGCATCCTGGGCCATCTCCAGCTATCATGACAAATATTTGGCCGCTGGATCCAGATGGCTCTGGAGGAGAAAGTGAGGCTGGTGACTTTGCACAGCCCTCCCTCTCCCAAATCAAAGTCAATTGCAAGTCATGTCATCATCTCCCTGATGTCATGGCCCTCTCTGAGAAAGGACAAACACAACAATCTTCCACGTGACTAGTCCATCTCTTTATATCCCTACATACCCTTTACATTGCTTCTTACCAATTCCTTGTTTACAGCATGTTGCAGACTTTTCACACTTATCATGAAATTCATTTTTTTAAGTTCTTAGTAGTTATTCCATGGTTTATAGCTACCCTGCTCTGGCAGAATATTTATATTAAAAAGACTGGAAATGTGATATAGTTGATGAGGAAGGCTAGAAACGTCACCTAAGATTGTCCCTCTCATTAGATTGAACTGTTTAAGTTGTACAATGACAAGTTGTAGCTGGGATAGAGAGAAGCTGACTGGCCACTGAGTCCAGCGTCCTAAAGGACTTTTGATGGCTAACTGCTTTGAAGTTCTGGAGTCCCACATGAGCCCCTAGACAGCACATCTATAAGAAAGATACAAGGGAGGTTAGTGTTCTATTTGAATCTTGTTGGAGGGAGAAGGGGAGGGAAAGGGCAAGATAGGTTCGATTAAGCATTGATTGAAGGAAAGATTTAGGATTGGTGATAAAGGCGTCATTTTATGTTGTGTTTAGATTTATATGGTTTGTTCTCACTCCACAGCCCATTTAAATGAAGAAACTGTTTTGTGCATAATTGTTGATGTAAAGAGTTATGTTTTTATTTCAAACAAGCAAACAAATAAAACATTGAATGGGAAAATATGCTAATCTCTAACCATCACCATCCCTGCCTCCCCTCCATATCACAAAATTATAACTCAGAGATCACTGTCCATCTGGTAGTTTACTCTGATTGTAAGTAAAGTATATGAGATGAAAAAAACTGGCCTTGCAGATGTAGGCTTAATACATCAAAGTATATGTCACTATGGCTCCGATGATGTGTTCTTACTTCAGGATGTTTTATGGCCCAGCATTGCCCAGTGCTAAGAACCTTTCATAACTACCTCTCTACCTAAGCCCCTTTCCCATCCTTTCAAATGGATGCATCCTTTCTCTTTCTATCAGTAAACTTTCCCATTGGATGACAATGGAGGGCAATGTCTCAATATGCTGTGTGCTTCTCTTTATACACTAATTAACTAGTTCATTGCCTTGTTTAGCAAGCTTATAAATACTCTTGGGCATTAGGAACATTACCTCTCTTTCTCTCTCTGTATCTGTATCTGTCTCTCTATATTTCTCTCTGTGTGTCTCTGCCTTTGTGTGTCTCTTTCTCTCTCTCTCTCTCTGTCTCTGTCTCTGTCTCTCTGTCTCTCTGTCTCTCTCTCTCTCTCACACACACACACACACACACACACACACACACGTAAACTGTCCCAGTAAATGACAAGGTTGTCCATGTAACATGATAACTCATCCCAATGAAAATTTAGATTTGTCTGCAGAGGACCCTTCAGGAGTATCGACTAACCTAGCAAGCTGGAGGGGAGACGATGTTAGGTAGGCCATTTGGCATCCTTCATATCATTCCATGTAGGCAGGTAACAACACCATATGTGCACTGGAGGATTGGTTTGCTTAAAGGTGCAGCCCAGGCTAATGCTTATGGCCTTCTTTCTTTCAACCTTGAGGACTATTCCCTTGATAATATGACTTTGTGGGACAACTTTCAGCCTCAAATAAGCATTTAGCAAAAGAAAAATCTTCTAGAACATAATGTGGGGCTCAATGAGTCCTGTATTGGTCTTAAGGTGGACTACCATGCTAAAGTGGGATCTTTTATGGTAGGGCAGGGTTTAAATATACAGTTGACTAGGGAAACCCTTAGGCCAAGGGTCATTCTCACTCCGAGCAGGTAAAACCCAAAAGCTAGGCCAGGTCAGTTACTGGATTATCTATATGACACTGAGATTGAAAAGGTCAAGCTGACCCAGTTTTCAGACCAGAGAATTTAGAACTGGGACAATCTGCTAGAGGTTAGGAAACCAAAAACGCAGAGATCGTGAGGAAATTGTGACTTTGTCTCACTCAACCTGTTTCTTAGGTTTTAGAGTTTTTTGTCTGTGCTTTGTTCCCAAAGAGGACTGTGACATCAGGAAGGCGATGCCATGACTTGCAAGTGAATTGGCTTTAAGTGAGGGAAGGTTGTGCAAAGTCACCAGCCTCACTTTCTCCTCCAAAGCTATCTAGGTCCAGTGGTGAGATATAGATCGAGACTCCTGGAGATGGCCCCCAGACTTTTTTTTAATTTTAGAGCTTTATGGGTCCTCCCCTACTGCCCCCCTCATTACTAGTGTTAACACCTTGCTTACTCAGCCAAAACAACACCAGCCAGTTAACAGGCAAGTGGCCACATAAAATCTCTTGGAAAGGGGAAAAATGAATATTTTTGCTGGGCATGTGACACCCTCACAAAATGAAAAATAATTACATAAACCTACACGTTAAAAGCATTAACTGCTTTTGGGAAGAAACCTGTCATTTCCCCCTAAAAGTGAATATTCCATATTTGTAGGATTGTAGAGGTGCTACACATATTATAATTTATACTTTCTTTGTCCCCCTATTGTCTCAGTCCCAGGAATATTTCATCCAGATTAAATGTAAAAATTGCATTTAAATCCAAAGCTCAGCCTCACCAGTTTTTGCTTTCCACTGATGAAATAATGAAGTAGGAAGGGAAGAGACAGAAAGTAAGCATTTATATGGACGCTGCTGAGTGCTTTACATATGTTATCACACTTGATTCTCACAACAACCCTGCGAGGTAGGTGCTGCTATTGTTTCCACTTTACAACAGAGGAAACTGAGGCAAACAGAGGTTAAGTGACTTGTCCAGGGTCACATAGCAAGTAAGAATCTGAGGCTGAATTTGATCCCAGGTCCTCCTGACTCCACACTTCACAAGGAGCTAGTAAAAGAGAAACACATGATGTTTTCAATGCATTTCGCCCAGATGAACTACATTCCTGATTACTGAGCTACCATCAGAGAGATCCTGGCAGGGCTGAAGGGGAGGGGAGGATGGGTGTTAATTTTTAAAATTCTGTATTTAACAAACACTAAATAAAGCAAGCATTTCCATATACAAAATAGAACAGAAAAAAAGATTGTGCAAGAAACCGTGAATCTGTTTTGTACCCTTTGCTTTTCTTTTTAAATGTGTAAGAAATTCAACATATAACTTCCTTTTTTTAACATTCATTTTTACATTTTCAGTTTCACATTCTCTCCCTCCAGCCCTTTCCCCACACATTGAGAAGGCAAGCGATATGATAACCATTATATATATGAAGTCAGGCAAAACTTATGTCCATATTAACCATTCAGTGTGGAACTTTCAAAATCATCTTCCTTATCTGCATTTCACTCTGTCGGAGATTTTTGAAAGATTGTGGCACGTGAGGGAGGTGTCGTAGGAAAGGAAGAAGGCAAAGAGTAGCTTGATTTTCAAAAAGAGGGAAGAAAATGGAATGTTTTGTCTCTAGGCCAGTGAGTTTGATTTAGTTTCCTGAAAAAATTCTAGTAGTATTATTAAAGAAAACATCTAAAAATGCAGAATGGTGACCCCAAAGACTACAATGTAAGAATACTTCAAAGGATCAAGCTGTGTCAATTGACAGAAGGTAGGGAACCTGAGACTTTGAGGTCACATGTGGCCCTCTAGGTACTTGGGTGCAGCCTTTTGACTGAGTCCCAGTTTTACTGAACAGATTCTTTTATTAAGGGGATTTGTTCTATGAAGTTTGGATTCAGGTCCAAGGGCTGCACTTGAGGACCTAGAGTGCCACGTGTGACCTCAAGGCCACAGGTTTCCCACTCCTGACACAGTGCAATAGCACATACTAGAGACAGTAGGAAAAAATGTTTATTTTAAAGTAAAATTATAATATCTGCTTGTAATTAAAGTACATTTTTTAAATAGAATAAATCATGGTAAATTACAAAAAATATTTTGAAATTCTTGCATCAAGTGACCAATTCCTAGTCCTTCTAGTGTTAGTCAAGAATAAATCATGCAAGATTAGTTTTATTTCCATTTTTTTTGACAGGGTTACTAGACTGCTAAGTAAGTCTGAGGAATACCACAGATACTGTTTTCCTAGATTTTAGCAAGGCATTTGATAAATCATCTCATGTTATTCCTCTGAGAAAGATAAAGAGATATAGAAGTATTGTAATTAGATGGGTTTGCAACTGGCTAAATAACCAGAGCCAAAGAGTCGTTACTGAAGAGTTTGTTTAATGTGGTCTTTGGAAAAGGTCTTAAATGAATTTAATATGGTTTTTTTTAGTGACTTTTATAAAAGTGTAAATAGCATGCTTATAGCATTTGTAGATGACACACAGTCAGGATCACATTAGATATAAATATAAAATAAAATGCAGATTGAGTAAGAATAAATGTGAAAGTATTCTATTTGGGCTTAAAAGAAATTACCTAAAAACACAAAGTAGGGAAGAGCTATTTAGCTACATGTTTGAAAAAGGTCTACAAACTCAATATGAATCAAGAGTATGATATGACAGAAAAATCCTGGATCGAATACTGGGCCTGGCGTCAGAAGATGTGAGTTCAAATCCAGCTTCAGGTAGTTACTGGCTGCGTGACCCTGGGCAAAGTCACTTAATCTCTGCCTGCCTCAGTTTCCTCAGCTGTAAAGTGGGGGTAATAACAGTACTTACCTCCCAGGGTTGTTACGAGGGTCAGAAGAGAATATTGGTTATTGCTCATTTCTGTTGCTCAGGTGTTCTGACTCTTTGTGACTCCACTTGAGGTTTCCTTGGCAAAGATACCAGATTGATTTGCCATTTCCTTCTCTAGCTCATTTTACAGATGAGGAAACTGAGGCAAAAATGATTAAGTGACTTGCCCAGGGGCACACAGCCAGTAAGTATCTGAGGCTAGATTTCAGTTTAGGTCTTCTGACTCCAGGTCTGGTGCTCTATCCCCTGTGCCACCTAGCTGCCCTCTAGTATATTGCAGACACTTATGTAAACTCTTGCTCTCTTTCTTTCCCCTTCTCTTCTTCTATTCCCTTGGGTGATATTGAGTTGTGTAGCTTCTAAGACTAAGGAGGTGATACTTCTGTTTTACTCTGCCCAGGATGGACCACATCTGAAGTATCATATTAAATTGTGGGTACCACATTTTAGGAAGGTTATTTGGAAGCTGTTCAGCATCCAGAGATGGGTAATGGGTTGGTGGTACCATCTGAGTATCAGATGAAGGAACTGTTGATAATCATTAAGAACAGACTCAGAAGTGGGAAAGGGGCATGACATAATTTTCTTCAGGTGTTTGAAGGACTCTCCTGTGGAGGAGGGACTGATTGAAGCAGATGGAAGTTACAAAGACGAAAATTTAAGCTTGAAGAAAAAGCTTGCCAACAGTTAAAACTATGGAGAACTTGTAAGGGCTCTCCCAAGAGGAAGTTAATTCTTCGTTATTGGAAATCAAATATTGACTAAACTAGACGACCAATGAAAACCTTTCAACTCTAAACTTCTATAGTAGCCAGATCCCTCCTCCCTCCCCTCCCCACATGATAGTGGAGAAACAGGTAGGTCTTCTCTATCCCTTTATTTCCCTCATCTTTCTCCTTTCCTCCCATCCTCCTCTGCCATTTTATTACAGGCTGGGCAGACTGTTTAATGCTCAGACCAAATGTAGATTTCTAGGATCATAGGACTTTAGAGCTAGAAGGGGATTAGAGGTCTCCTAGCTACTAGGAGATGTCAAATCTCCTTATTTTACGGATGAGGAAACGAAGTGACTTCTCCAAGGGAACAAAGGCATGAGAGAGCTGAGACTCTGACCAAGGTCTCCAGACAATCTCCAGAATACTTATCTTGTAGCCCGCAGTCTGTCCCTTCTTTTGTCACCTCTCACCCCATACCAACTTCGATTTTGGCTTAAGGCAAAATCCAGGCTGTCTGGGAATGGTGGGTGATGAATTTTCCTACCCCTGGACTGATTGGAAGCTTCCTACCAGTACTCACAACCCAGAACTTAAAAGGTATTTTTGGAGCAGCGGAGGCTGAGAATGCGATTGGGTGACTCTCCTGGTCCTCTTTTCTTCCTCTCCCCTCTCATTTTCCCTTCCCTTCTCCCTCTCCCTTTCTCCTCCTCCTTCCCCTCCCAGGTCCCCCTTCCCTCGTCTCTTTAGTCTACGCTTAGTTATCGCTACGCTTAGTTGTAAAATTTCGATCCCACAGCAGGGAGTGTAGAGATGTACGTAGGCCGTAGTAGTTCCGCAGTTCTGCTTTTCTCCTCTGTTATGTTTTTCCTCTCTGGTATAGTGAATTCCATGAAAAACCTGAGCAACTGTAGCTGCCGGCAAGCTTCGCACCCTGGGCCATCTGGCTAAAAACAGGGAGTGGAGATGAGCCTTGGGACAAAGTGCAAACTCCCTCTTGAGGAGGGAGACTTAGATCGCCTCCCCACACCTCTCTTCCCCTACCCCTTGTGGTCTCCTGCAGACCCTGAAGAAGAAAGCAGAGAGGGCGAGTCCAAAGATTTTGCCTTGGGACCCCCAGTATCAAGGGTTCTGTAGTCAGAATCTGTCGTCCTTGCCTTGAAGCAGTGACAGCACTAGGGTCCTGGAAGGTGCTTGAGGACCACTTTTTCGTGCTTCTGCTCCTGTCAGGGAGATCCGAGGGCCTTAAATAGTGCCCACTGAAGTTTCATTATAAAACATATGTTTCATACAAGCTGGGTTGGGGGAGGGGTGGGGTACAGAAGTGTGACCTGTATTTAGGCTAATGGGTAGGATAGGAAGGATGTTAAAGTAGGTAGATTCCATAGAAAGCGGCTTATGTAATTAGCTGATGACCTGTGTTTCTAAATCAGAGCCCTCACCTAAGCCATCACTAGAGGACAGGTTGGATTCCAAGAAGTGGCTGGAGAAACACGGCTTGAAAGCACAGAAACTGACGGCATTTGATGTCCTTGCCCAATGTTCTTTTCGTCACATTGATGGAGTCGTTGACATAAAAGGCAGACCCGACAACGTGTACCTGCAGACCTGTGCTGTAAGTAGAGTGGGATGTACCTGCAGACCTGTGCTGTAAGTAGAGTGGGAAAATGGTGCAAGGAAGCAGACGCTCTTTCCTTCGCTCTCTCCTCTTCTCTATGGCCGTGGGACCAAATTCATTTTCTAGTTCCTACTGGAAGGGTCTTAATTAAAATCAGAGTTGGAGGGGCAGAATCAAAGTATTTGTGAAGAAAAAGCCGGCATAGAGGCAGGTGCTTGAGGGACAGGAGGCTGGAAATTGGGATTATTTCCTCGAAGATGATTGGTTCTTCTTTGAGAGAAGCAGAGGGGATGAGCATTGCATCTGGGAGTCAGAAGATGTCACTTCAAGTTTTGACTTTCTGCTACTTCTTAGCTTTGTGACCCTGGGCAAATCATGACTTCTCTGGGACTCATTTCCTCGTCTGGAAAAGAAACGGTTTGAAGCGTGACTGTAAATCTTTCCTTTGCTTCTCTTCCCTTCCCATTCATTTCCGATTTCCTCATTTGGCATCTCCACCTTACATTTCTCAGAAATGTTCCCATATGGGAAAACTAAAACTAAAACAATGAATGGTGTCCAGTTATAAGTGAACTAAAAGTAAAACTGAAATAGAAACTTCAGAGAATGATAATTTTCAGGACAACAATGTAAAACACTGTCCCCGAAGGGGCTTCTGCTTTTTCCATTTCTTATTTTTATTTTGTGGGTCGTCAGGGCCAAGGGGCAGCTAGTTGGTGCAGTGGATAGAGAGAGATGGGGCCTGGAATAAGGAAAAGCTGAGTTCAAATCTGGCCTCTAATACTTCCTAGTTGTGTGATCTGGGGCAAGTCATTGAACTTCTGTAAAACTGGGTAGCTAGGAAGGACAGTGGATAGAGGGTGGCTGGAGTCAGGAAAACTCATCTTCCTGAGTTCATATCTGACCTTGGATATTTCATGGCTGTGTGAGCCTGAGCAAGCCACTTAACCCTTTTTGCCTCAGTTTACTCATCTGTAAAATGAGCTTGAGAAGGAAATGGCAAACCGCTCCAATAGCTTTGCCAAACAAACTCCAAATGGGATCATGAAGAGTTGGGCATGAATGAAACAACTGAACAACCACAAAATGGGGATAATAGTAGCACCTACATCCCAGGTTATAATGAGAATCAAGTGAGATAATAGTGATAAAGTCCTTGGTACAGTGCCTGCCACGCAGCAAGTATTACATAAATTGTTATTATCACTAAGCAGTTCCCCAGAAAGGAAACTCAGTCTCTTTCAGGGACCGTACTTGAATTCTTTCCAGCATGGCAGAACTTGTCAGAACTTGGACCCTGCTGATGTTCATTCAGGAGCCTAGGATCAACTCCACACAGAACGGATCACTGGAGCAGGTCTTTGTTTAGGTAGAAAATTTGCCTGTCTGATCTCCCAAGTTACAATCAGTGAACTTCTCTAAAGAGTGAAATTATTGTCCTTCTTGTAACCTTAAATATACCTCGTCCTATCTGTCCCACTGAATGGTGGCCAACACCACAAAGTAGGTACTCAGTTATTAGGAAACTGGATTCTCCCAGTGTGTCAAATATTGTCTTGGTAGAGAATAGGTTGGTTTTTTTTGCTTTTTTTTGGAGGGGGGAAGGCAATTGGGATTAAGTGCTTTACCAAGGTCACATGACTAGTAAGTGTTAAGTGTCTGACTGAGGCTGGGTTTGAACTCAGATTCTCCTGACTCTCCTGACTCCAGGGCCGATGCTCTATTCACTGCTCCATGTAGAGAATACTTTTGAGAGATATACTAGTTGTAATGCCCTCTAGCTGTCCTGATGAGGTTAATACAAATTCCCAAAGTAATTAAATTGTTCTGATTCTCTAGATTCACCATGCTGCAATGCCTCACTGAATGTGTTGAGGTCAGTGTAATAGTAACAGTTTGCATTATTATATCCTTTTTTTCCCCTTTGGTCAGGCAAATGATTTCATTATTTTAAGTAACTCCCAGTAAGGAGATTCCTTCTACCAATTCAGATCAACAAGCATTTTGCAACTGAGAGTCTTGGACAGTTGTGTAGGGACATTGAAAGGTTGAGTAACCTGTACCCAATCTCACAACCAGAAGGTGTCAGAAGTGGGACTTGAACTCAGATTATCTTGTCTCTGAGGCCTGCTCTCTCTACACCCCACCATATTGCTTCATATTAAAGCATTATAATTGCATAACACAAAAATCTCACAATAACCCTTCGAGGTACTGAGTAGCATTGTATTATTATCCTGATTTTTGTCATTGTTGTTAAGTTGTGACTCTTCATGACCCTCTTTGGGGTTTTCTTGGCTAAGATAATGGACCGGTTTGCCATTTCCTTCTTCAGCCCATTTTGCAGATGAGAAAAATGAGACAAATAGGGTTAAGTGACTTGTCCAGGGTCACACAGCTAATCAGTATCTGAGGCCAGATTTCAACTCATGAAGATGAGTCTTTCTGATTCTAGGCAGGGCACTCTATCCACCGTGCCACATTACTGCCCAATCCCCATCTTACAAATGAGAAAAGTAAGGCTCTTAGAGACTGAATAATTTGCCCCAGATAGTATTGCTATTAAGTTGTAGAATAGAGACATGAACCTTAGTGAAGCTAAATTCTAGCTTCTTCCCATCTCCAACCCACTTTTTTCAAATATCGAGTTAAAAAGAAGGGAACAACCCTTGCTTTTGTATTTGGAGCAGCTCATATAAAGCCATATTCTCCTCTGAAATAGTGCAATTGCTGCTCACAGGGATTGGTCTGAAGCAAAACCATGAAGCAGGTAGAGTTTACGGTCATGGTCCCCAGACTCCCTTTGAATTAGATCCCCTTTTTGCCAGAACAGTACTCTCTTTTATTGATAGATTTTACACCAAGGAAAAGATTGTGCAAACTCATTCACACTAAAGACTAAATGATTGATACAGCTTGAAATATTATCTCTTAATGAGTGTCTTAACATAGTGTGAAAAAAGAGCACGTGTTTCTAATTTCAGTTATCACCAAGAGGGAAGGGGAAGGGGATAAGCATTTCTTTGTCACCCATTGCATTCCAGGCGCTGTGCTAAGCACTTTGCAAATATTGTCTCATTTGATCCTTACTTACAACAACCCTGTGAGGTGAGGGCTAGTATTATCCCCATTTTACAGTTGGGGAAACTGAGGCAAACAGGTTAAGTGTCTGAGGCTGGATAAAAACTCAAGTCTTCCTGAGTCCAGGCCCAGCACTCTATCCACTATCCACCTAAAAGGCTAAAGAGGTATCTGGGGAGAGGTACACCCTTTCCACAGTGCTTAAAATCACCCAGTACATGAGTGGCCGCCCATTCTGACCACATGTCTGAGCCTAAGGCATGTTTCTTCTTTGAGGAATTGAAATCTTCCCTTGGCTGGCCAGTAAGGCTCTTTTCTCCCATTTTCACCACCTGTGGCTCAGCAGTGGTTTCCAGGTACAGTTTTACTTTTTCCTATCTAATTCGATGGCAAAATAAAACTTTCTATGAACTTTTCCTAGTTAGTCCAGTGAAAGAAGGTATGAGATGCCATAGGGTCTCGTTTGGTTTTGTAACAGTGGAATGTAAATATGTCACATTTATCATATATTGATGCATTTTCTGCACTTGAAAAATTTACATTCTTGGATCAGTACTTTGAGTTTCATGACTATGAATTTGATGGGACTTTTTGCCTGTACTTATGAGGCAGCTAGGTGGCCCCATGGATAGAGCATTGGGCCTGGAGTCAGGCCTGGAGTCAGTCAGTAAATTTAAATCTGGCCTTAGACCCCTTATATAGCACATACACAATTGTATGTGTGTTTGTGTGTGTGTGTGTGTGTGTGTGTGTAAATCTATAGATGTATGTATATATGTGTATGTATATCTGTGTGTGTATGTATGTAAGGGTATATGTGTGTGTGTGTGTATACAGTATGTATTTCTATAGCGGATCTTACTTTATCCTTCAACAACTCTGTACTGCAGGGTCTGTTATTACCTTCCATTTGATAGGTGAGGAAACTGAGGCAGACAGGCTAATGATTTGCCTAGGGTCACAGAGCTATTAAGGGTCTGAGTTTGGATATATAAATATAAACACATACGCACAAGCACATACACACATATACATACACACACATACACGCACACACATATATACATGCATACACACATATACATGCTTACACACATATACACACATATACATATACACATATGCATGCATATATATACACACATATGCATGCATATATATATATACACACATACATCCATACCCACATATACATACACACATACATAATACACATATACATGCATACATACACACACATACATATACACACATACACATGCATACACAATATACACACATATACATACACAATACACACACATACATACACATATACACACATGCACATATACACACATATGCATATGCACATACACACATATACATACATGCACATATACACACATGTGCATATACACACACATATACATACATACATGCACACATATGCACACATACATAGATACGTATCATATGCAAACACTAGCTATCATGATTATTATTACACTTTTCCAAATATGAAGAGGTGAATAATGGGAAAGCACGTGTGTGTACCTATCCTTCCTTGACTGGCTATCCCAGAGCTCACCCTCCTTTCTCTGGGCTCCTATAACAACCTCTTACTCACTTGACGTTGGCTCCCCCAACTGTACCAACATCCATTCATTCCTGTCCGGATAGGAAAGCCCTCCCTAGACTTTGGGTCAGGAGACCCAGTTTCCAATTCTAGAACTGACGTGGGACAATGTCCAAGTCCTTTATCATCAGCTCCTTCATCTGGTAAAATGGAGACAGTGATATTGGCCCTGCCTGTCTTACTAAGGTTTCGGGGAAGGCGCACTATAAAAAACCAACCATTGGGTGATAGGCCATCTCTTCAACAAATATTTATGGAGCCCCTAACTGTGCGTAAAGCATTTTGATAAAGGTTGTGGAGAGATAAGGAGGAGCCAGCTGTTAAGCCAAACCTCAGGAAATTTATCATCAAATAAGACGGTTGTTTAGTATTTGGTGCATGTTGCTTTTTCCACGTTATAGTTGAGCTCCTTGAAAGGACAGACTGTCTTGCTCTTTCTCTTTTATATGTGATGTTTAACACAGTGCTTTGCACATTGTTAAGTATTTGATGTTTTTTCCTTCTTTCTTTCCTTCCTTCCCTTCTACATCCCTCCTTCCCTCCCTCCTTCCCTCCCTTCCTTCCTTCTTCATTCCTTCCCTCTCTCCCTCCCTTCTTCCTTCCTTCCTTCCTTCCTTCCTTTCCTTCCTTCCTTCCTTCCTTCCTTCCTTCCTTCCTTCCTTCCTTCCTTCCTTCCTTTCCTTCCTTCCTTCCTTCCTTCCTTCCTTCCTTCCTTCCTTC
>JAQQSV010006057.1:0-14374 GCA_028646515.1 Pseudochirops corinnae | reverse complement strand
ATGATTTCTAGGTTCTTTTTTTGATCATGGTTTTCAGGTAGTCCAATAATTTTTAAATTATCTCTCCTGGATCTGTTTTCTAGGTCCGTGGTTTTTCCAATGAGATATTTCACATTGCCTTCTATTTTTTTTATTTGTTTGGATCTGTTTAATAGTATCTTGATTTCTCATAAAGTCATTAGCTTCCATTTGCTCCAATCTAATTCTGAAGGAATTCTCTTCAGCGAACTTTTGAGATTCTTTTTCCATTTGGCAAATTTGGCTTTTTAAGGCATTCTTCTCCTCATTGGCGTTTTGAGCCTCTTTTGCCATTTGAGTTAGTCTATTTTTTAAGCTGTTATTTTCTTTAGTCAGGTTGTTGACTCTGTTTTCATGATTTTCTTGCATCATTCACATTTCTCTTTCCAATTTTTCCTCCACTTCTCTTAACTGATTTTCAGAATCCTTCTTGAACTCCTCCATGGCCTGTAATCAGTTCATATTTTTCTTGGAAGCTTTTGGTGCAGGAGTTCTGACTGTGTTGTCTTCCTCCCGTTCCATACTTTGATCCTTTTTGTCCCCAAAAAAGGAATCTAAAGTTTGATGGCTGTGCTTGCTTTGCTTCCATTGCTTGTTCATGTTGCCAGTCAATTACTTGACTTTTGAGCTCTTTGCCACAGTAGAACTCTGCTTCCAGAAGGGAGAGCTTTGTCCCAAATTGCATTTTAACATTCATTTAAATTTTCTTTTGAGTTCCTTATAATTAGTCTTTAATGTAAGGAAGTAAAAAAATTCTTAACTGAATGTTAAAATTTCAGTTTTTCTTTCTTCCACCAGCCCCTTGCCTACTTATTGAGATGGGTAAGTTTCCAGACACATAGAGCACATTGCCCTTACCAGGAGCCTGGTAGAAAAGGCCAGATGCAAAAGGTGATATTATCAAGAAGATCTAAGAATGGGAAGGACAAGAAGCACAGTCTGAGTTACTAGGTGCAAGTTTTATGCCAAAAGACAAGGATCTAGTTAAACAAGTGGCATACATATAATCTTGGGGCCTTTAAATACCCTGTTCTCTCAATTTCATACTGTGATTGGAGAACACCTTGTACTCTGTCCTCATTGACCTCCATGGAAACTAGAAGCAGTGGGCATTCTCAGATCATTCTTGGTTGTAGTACTTTGCTGATTTTTTTTCTTTTTTTTTGCATTAATGGAATTTATGGAGAAGAAAACACTGTCTTTGGATAGGTATAATTGTAGAACAATTAGAGAATAATACAAGACTATATGTAATCATGTTAGATTGTGTGGTATATAGACTATTATGGGAATTCAGAGAAGTGAAACATCACTTCAGGTAGAGTCAGTCAAAAAAGTCTTTGTGGAGGAGAAAGAGAAGAGGGGAAATAATTTCATTTTGAGAGGAATAATTCAAACAAAAGACACTGAGAAAAGTATGAGCATAATATATCTTGGGCATATTAAGAAGATTGGCCAAATTGGAGCAAGGCTTCATTGTTTTATAATATTGCAAAACTGGTAGGATAGTTAAGTTGGATTCAGTTGATGGAGGACTTGAATATAATACAGAAGAGGCCTTTATTTGATAATATGGGAATATTTTATAGGATTTTAGAGTGGGAAGAAAACTTAGTGTTCATCTACTCAAACTCTTCCATGTTACCAGTATGAAACAGAGCTGGAGAGGATACATGATTTTTGTAAGGCTACATAGTTGGTGGCCATCTCAGTGCTAGAACTCAGGTTTTTAAAGAATCAGCTAGGTGGTGCAGTTTGGGGTGGCTAGGTGGTGCAGTGAATAGAGCATTGGCCCTGGAGTCAGGAGGACCTGAGTTCAAATATGGCCTCAGACACTTAACACACACCCACACACGCCCACCTACACACACACACACACACACCCACACCCACACCCACCCACCCACACACACACACACACACACACATACACACACACACACACACAAAACTAGCCATGTGACCTTGGGCAAGTCACTTAACCCTGTTTGTCCCTCAAAAAAAAAAAAGCAAGAATGGTATATTTTTCCTTACTGTACACTATTATCCCTTTAAGAAGCCCTTGTATATTCTTAAAATAGGGAGTAACTTCTTATGAAAGCATCTTTTAGTAAGATTATTTCTGCAGTGGTAGGTAGAAAATAGGGAGAGAATATAGATAAGAAAATTACTAAATGGTTATTGTTTGTTCTTGAAGAGGATCGAAATGACATCTCTATATTAGAGTCAAGGTTTGTTGTATCTGACTGACTGATCAGAACAATATGAGCTCAGAAGAGACTCTACTACAGGTTGAACACAAATAGTTCATATGAACATTTAGAGTGGAGATGTCTCTAAATTTGCACATCTCACATTTCTTTTGAGCTACTAAAATTCTGTTTTGCTTAGAGCACAGTGCTGTCTTTGATGTTGTCATATCATGGTGTGTGGTCTTTTGCCAGAATCTCCCCTGTCATGCAGTCAGTTCCAAAGTTTTGTCCTTTAGGACCCAAAAAGGAATTGATAGGATTTGGTTTAATGAGAAATTAGAGATACTCACTATAGTAATTAGGATGAAGGTTCTTTCTGTGAGTACAAGTAATTTTAGTGAGGAGACTTGATCTGTTTCTTCTAATAATTTAATTCCTTACATATGGTGACAAATGTCTCTTTAAGTATTATGTGGTAATGTAGCATCCACACTAGAGAGAGGAAAGGAAGATGTCCATGCACAAGAATTTCATATGAAGTAGTTCTTGGCATAGTGGATAGAGTACTGGACCTGGAGTCAGGAAGACCTGAATTCAGATTTGACATTTACTAGTTGTGTGACCCTGGGCAAATTACTTAACCACTGTTTACTTCAGTTTCCCCACCTGTAAAATGGGGATAATACTAACACCTTAACTGTAAGAGTTATTGTGAAAATCAAATGAGATAATATCTGCAAAAAAAGCACTTTGTGTCAGGCATATAGTAGGTGCTATTTAAATGCTTATTTCCTTCTCTTCCCTTCCATTCTCTTATAAGTTCAAAAGTTTATTAGAGGATCTTCTTTATATCAGGCTTGAGAAAGGGGTAATGGTAGAATGCTGTGGTCTTCCAAATCTGTGTCCAGATTTATGCTAGCATGGTGTGGCAGATCCTGCAATTTAACTCACTAGCTTTTCTTTTTGAATAGGCAAAGCCCTATCTCTGACACATGTTAAGATTAATAGCAAGGGGGAAACGTCCTTACTTATGATAGCTATGTGTAAATATGTATATATGCATAATATATTTTTCCAGCTATCCTGAGTAAGAAATGATAGCACTTCCAGTTAGAAAATTCTAAAAAGCAAAGATATCTTTGTACACAGAATAGGGGCATTATCATCTCAATACAGATGATTCCTATATTTGTATACCCAGCTTATAGTCTCTCTCCTAAGCTCTTGTCTCACATCATCAACCTTCTATTGGACATTTCAGCCTGGGTGTTCTATAGGCATCTAAAACTCAACATGTCTAAAACAACTTATTATCTTTCCCTATCAAACTTCCTTCTCTCCCAAACTTTTCTATCTCTGGTGAGGATACTACTCTCCTCCAGTTGCTCACGTTTGCAACCTTGTTCTCAGCTTGAACTCGACTCCTCCTTACCTCACATTCAGTTGTCAAATCTTGTCATTTCTTTTGTTACAGCATTTCTTTGTGCATCTCATTCTTCCCTTTCATAGCCACCACTTTAAGTCAGACCACATAATCTGTTTTTTGGACTATTACTGGTGCCTTGGGATGCTGGATTCTCTTCCTACTCTAGTCTGTCTTCCATATAAGCTGACAAAGTGGTTTTCTTGCCTCCCTATAATCTTTAGGTTCAAACATAACCCTGTTTTGGCATTTAAAGCTTCTTATAACTTGTCCCTTTCTACTGTTATAGTCTTTCTACACATTATTTCCATGTACTCTGTGATCCAACCATATTGGTCTACTTGCTGTTCCTCACACAGAAGGTCATCGTTGATCCCTGAGCCTTTGTACTTGTTGTCTGTGTGCCTGGAATATCCTCTTACTTCACCTCTGCCTCTTGGAATTGCTGATTTCCTTCAAGATGCAGCTTAAATACCACCTTCCTCTAGTGACTTTTCCTGTTTCCCCTTGCTGCTAGGATCTTCTCTAAGGCTAACTTCCATTTACTATGCATTCTTACTTCTGTCTACTATGCATTTTTTTTTTTTTGTATATTCCCATTTGTCTACATATTCTCACTCCATTGGAATTTAAACTCTTAACACTTGTATCCCTAGCACTTAACCTAGTGCTTGGTACATATTAAGTACTTAATAAATGCTTGTTGATTGATCAAAGAAAGCAAAAACTAAATACTACAGAATGAATCACAATAATCATAGTTCAAGGGCCTCCATAACAAATGGGGAACAAAGGAGAAGGAAGAGGTAAAAATATGATTTTAATTGAGAAGTTGGAAAAGGACTTATAATACAATACTATCTTCAGAAATGCTTACATTTTGCTTTATGTGGCAACATTTTAAAGTTATGTCTACATACTTTCCATTTCTTTGCGAAATGGTTCTACTTGAAATTTTTAGGGAAACCACTTGAAATATATATTTCTTTCTTTTTTTGGCGGGGAGGAGGCAGGGCAACTGTGGTTAAGTGACTTGGCAAGGTCACATGGCTAGTAAGTGTTAAGTGTCTGTCTGATGCTGGATTTGAACTCAGGTCCTAACTCCAGGGCTGGTGCTCTATTCACTGTGCCACCTAGCCCCCCCAACCACTTGAAATATTGATAATAATTTTTTGAATTGATAAATTTTGACTCAGACAAACATAAACATTTATAGTATAGTTTCATAAAACACAAACCAGTTAAGCAAAAGTATCAAAGAATGTTGTAATTGATAATTTTAATTGTAATAACTAACATTCAGCTGTGTGGGATAGAAACCACTGTTAGATCTTCAAAATCAGAGTCTGAGTTGGAGATCAGAATTATTCTTTCTCATGAGAAAGGGCACAGCCCTCGCTCAAGGGGCGTCAGTCAGGGAGTGCATATTGTGGAAGCTCACAGGCCTCCATCATCCTAATCCTAACCTGGTTCACTCCTATATCCGGTCTTATCATTGGTCGGTGAGGTAGGCTCACAATCTAAAACTAATTGGCAAAGCAATCTCAATCATTCCTTATCATAATTATTCATGAATTAATATCCTATCAGAGGACAGTGTTTTCTAATCCCTCATTATGCACCAAATTTGGAGACAGCCAATGAGAGTTACAGTTGAGAATCCTTTATTATCATAATTATTCATTTGACCCTTCTACCCAATTAGAAGGTAACATCCTTCAGTACCTTACTTGTGCATATCTACACACCAAATTGTTGGGGAGCAAGGGACAAGAAGAAGGGTAGTGCTGTTTCCTTTAAGTTTCATTTCCTCATTCCAGGGCCTGTGGAAACTTAACCCTTTGCTATCTCTCACACAACTTTTTTTTCCTACTTTTTAAATTTGGCATTTGACAGTTAAGAAACAAATATATTTTATTAAAAGAAAAGAAGGAGGTGTACTTTAAGAACATTGTTGATTATATTTGACCTGAGTTTTGTTGTTGCTTAGTGTTGTTTTAATTTACATAGTTGCATTCTGTGTGTATATTTTATTTTTGGCAATTTTTTTTCATTCCATTTCACTTGATAGAAATCTTTCAATTACTTTAAATTTCATATTTGTTGTTTTCTATTATTGTGTTGTTTTTCGTTTGTCTTTTTTTTTTCTTCCCAACTCTTGGTGATGCCATTTGAGGATTTCTTGGCAAAAATACTGAAATGGTTTGCCATTTCTTTCTCCAGCTCATCTTACAGATGAGGAACTGAGGCAAACAGGTTTAAGTGACCTGTTCTTGGTCACAGCTAATAAGTATTTGAGACTGGATTTGAACTAAAGAAGAGACTTCCTGACTCTAGACCTGCTGTTCTAATCCATTGTGCCACCTAGTTGCCCCATGTTTTTTGTAGCATAATAATATTCCATAGTATTAATGTATGACACAATTTGTTTATCAACTCCTTAATCTTTATGCACATATTTTGTTACCATCTTTTTTTTTTTTTGCCCTTTTTGGGAGGACAATTGGGGTTAAGTGACTTGCCCAAGGTCACATGGCTAGTAAGTGTTAAGTGTCTGAGTTTGGATTTGAACTCAGGTCCTCCTGACTCCAGGGCTGGTGCTCTGTTCACTGCACCATCTAGCTGTCCCCCAACTTCTTGTTATTATCATACAGATTGGTCTTTTCTTCTTCTTAATAACCTTCTTGTGTTATGTATAAAACCCAGTTGACTGGGATCAAAGGATTTGTACTGTTCCAAATTGTTTCACTATGGATGACATTTAAGAAAATGTTTTTAAAGTACATACATCTAAGAAAATTGTTAGTTGATAACAAATTCCTAGTAATAAAGAGAGGTTTTACTTTATGTGATAAGTTCATTGGGGCATCTAGTGTAATGCAGTGTATAGAGTATTGGACCCAGAGTCAGGAGGATTCATCTTCCTGAGTTAAAATCTAGCTTTAGATATTCTCTAGTTGTGTAACCCTGGACGAGTTATTTAGTGCTATTTGCCTCAGTTCTTTGGTTCTTCAACTGTAAAATGAGCCTAGAGAAGGAAATGGTAAACCACTCTAGTATCTTTGCTAAGAAAACCCCAAGTAGGGTTATGAAGAGTCAGACATGACTGAAAAACGACTGAACTACAATAAAATCAGTTCATTTTAGTAATTTTAAAAATCTAATTGAGCACATTCCTAATAAATTTGATCAGAATTTATACTTAAGTGGATTTATGCTCTCAGTGATTAAAGATTACCTCCAGTGATGCAGATTGTAACCTATTCATGTTTTTCCATTCTGTATAATTGTTACCCATGCCTTCCCATAAGTTGGCTGCCAGTTGTCTAGATAGATGTATTGGAGGCCTTCTTGTTTTTCTCCTGATTTTTCAGGAATGGAATTCTTTGACTGTTCATCTGCCATCCTTTGTTCTTGCCATGTGACCAGCCTCTTGCTATCATATAATTCTTTGATGATATTTTTCAGAGTTCCTTATTGGCCATTTATTGAAGCTTCCTCATAGCAACATCTTGTGCTTCTCCATTACCATCTGGATGGTACTCATTTTAAATTTTTTGGAGTCAGTTGTATATCTGTCTAGCAATACCAGCATAATGTCATTAAAAATATAGGTCTTTGCTTTAATGAGGTTCTTGGGATCAGAAGAATAGCGTTGCAATTTCCTGAAGGCATTTAGATAAGTAAACCAAGATCATGACAGAAAAGGAAAATTATCTTGGTTTACTTTAAAGAATATTTTCAAGGAATGTTTGTCTGATTTCATGGATTACAACAGTCGTTTGTTATATGACTTAGGTATACATTCACGTGTATACTTGTACTACTTCTTCAATACTTGGATAGATAAATGATCTTGTTAATGTGAGATTCTTCCTTCATATATGGGCACATAATACTCCACTTACGTCATCTTATTATATATTATTCTTTTCTAAGTTGTCTGTTTCCTCAGCTGTAAAAAGTGGTGTTGGATGGATTAGATGACTTCTAAGGTCCCTTCCAGTTAATTTTTCATAGATGATCTACTCAGGATGCTAGAGTCTTTTCTTGGGGTTTCTTAAAATTTTGTGGATACCACTTCATCACTTGGGCTGTCTGTTGCTCTTAGTGCCTGTTCCTATATCTCTGTAGTGTGATGCTTTTCATCTCGCTTCCTGTGTGCTGGCATCATTGTTGGGAATGTGTTGTAGTCCACTCATGGGGTATATCCAGATAAATGCTATATGCAATTCATCTTTACTCTGTATATTATGACTTGATTCTCAGTCACATAGCATCATAGGGAGGATATTAATATTAAAAAAATGAGCTTTTGCTCTAGGGAACAGCTTGGGTTCTTCAAAACTCCCACACAGTTTCCCAAATGTAATATAACCAATTTATCTCACTGTCCATATGCAGTACCTGTCCAAGATATGTACATACATGAGTATGTATGTATACATCTATGTATAATGATAGACTAAATAGATTGTTTATCCAGTTGCACACTATATATCATTTCGTGACTATGCATTCTTTATTCACTTAATTTGGGTTTGTAGGTAGACCTACCTAGATAGGTAGACCTTTTGGATGTCTCATTGGGGAAGTCTTATACTTTTCTGAGTCTTGATTCAGTCAGCACCATGTCATCTGCAAAGTTCTAGAAAACTTTAGTATATGGAATTTCTTTTCTATTTGGACTTATATAGACCATCATGACACTGGCAAACACTTAAGCCTATCTCTCAGTATTTTATTCCTTACTTGATTTTGATGATCAACAGAACAGTTATCTTTGTGATTGCATGTATGAGAACATTAGTATGTGTAGGTGTACTTGTTGGAAGAGAATTATGGTAGGAGAGACATCTATCATTAATCTGGTCCCTTATATTTACTATACATTAATCTTTCACAGGCCCTGTTGTGTAGTTACAAATTCACCACACATACTCTTAACCCTCCTTTTAAAAAAAAGTATATATTTTTATTATTTTCATTAAATATTTCCCAATTACATGTACATTTTTTTAACACTCACTTTAAAAGTTTTTGAGTTCCAGATTCTCTCCTCCCTGACTCACACCCCTCCCTCCTCTTTAAGAAGGCAAACAATTTGATAACAGTTGAAATGTGAAGTCATGTAAAACATATCCATATTAGCCATGTGTGGAAGAAAACACAAAATAAAACAAAAATAAAGTTAAAAAAGTATGCTTCACTCTGTATTCAGAGTTCATCAGTTCTTTCTCTGGAGGTGGATAGAGTCTGTCATCATCTGACCTTTATTATTGTCTTGGATCATTGTCTTGATCAAAGTAGCTAAGTCTTTCACTGTTGATCATCCTTATTTACAATATAACTGTTACTGTGTACAGTGTTCTCCTGATTCTGTTCCTTTGTTTTGCTCTTATCATCCCTTTAAAAGGCAATGAAATAATCCTTGAAACTTGATAGTTCCGTGGGAGTAAGGCTGGAACATTTGACATAATTGCACAAGTAGTCAAAAGCTCCCCAATGCAATAAACTAGTAACTTTCTGTCACCTCCAAGATTAAATATAAAATGTTCTCTTTAGAATTCAAAGCCCTTTGTAACTTGACTCCTAGTTTTCTTATACCTTATTACCTCTTCCTCCTCCAACCCTCCAGTGTACTCTGTAATCCAGTGAATCAATCTACATATTTATTAAGTGCCTACTATGTGCCAGGCACTGTGCTAAACCCTGAGGATACACAAAAAAGAAACAAAAGACTGTCCCTGCCCTTAAAGAGTTTACAATTTAATTGTGGAGACAGCAAGCAAATATATGCAAACAAGATTTACAGGAAATAAATAGGAAATAATTAACAGAGGGGAGGCTTTAGGAGTTTGGGGAAGCTTCCAGCAAAAGATGGGATTTTAGTTGGGACTTAATGGAAGTCAGGAAAGTCATTAGGTGGAATCAAGGAATGAGAATGTTACAGGTTTGGAGTATATCCAGAGAAAATGCCTGGAGGCAAGCAGTTGTGTTTTCTTGGTGGAATAGCTAGGAGGCTACTGTGATTGAATCGAGGAGTATGTGGGAGGGAAAAAGGTGTAAGAAGACTGGGTTATGAAGGGCTTTGAATGTCAGACATTTTACATTTGCTCCAGGAAGCCTTTGGAGTTTACTGGATTGGGGAGTGATGTGGTCAGATTTGCACTTTAGAAAAATTGCTTTAGTGACCAAATGGGAGATGGATTGGAGGTATGGAGAGACCAGTTCTGCAGCAGGCTTTTGAGAATAGTCTAAGAAGGAGGTAATAAAATCCTGTATCACAGTAATTGCAATGTCAGAAGAGAGAAGGAGCTTTTTTGAGAGAGGTTATAAAGGGAAAATTGACAGGCCTTGAAAACAGCTTGGATATGGGGGAGTGAGGGAATAAGGAAGCCAGGATGCCTTCCAGGTTGTGAGCTTGAGGGACTGGGAGGATGGTGTTGCCCTCTTTTTGTCGTTGTTCTTTGTACTTGAAGAGGGCCAAAATGATACCACTTTGCTAGAGTCAAGTTTCAGTGTGTCCAACTGTGACTGATCAGGCCAGTACAGTCTTGGAATGCTCTATCTACCACAGATCGGGCACAAATAGTTCATGTGAACATTGGGGGTGGATATGCTGTATTTGTGCTTCCGGCATTTCCTTTGAGATGTTTCAATTCTGCTTTGCTCATAGAGCATAACACCTTCTCTGATATGGGCACGCCAGGCTGAGCAGTCCTGTGCCAATGTCTCCCATCTCACACAATCAATTGCAAAGTTCTTGAGAGACCTTGAGAGTGGCCTTGTATTGTTTCTTTTGACTACCATGTGAATGCCCTGTGTGAGTTTTTGCATTTGAACAGCATGGCCAGCCTATCAGAGCTGCGCTCTCTGAAGCAGAGTTTGAATGCTTGGCAATTTAATCCAAGTAAGGATCTCAGTGTCTGGTACCTTATCCTTCCAGGTGATCTTCAGAGTCTTCCTAAGACAATTCAAATGGAAGCAGTTTAGTTATCTGGCATGGCATGGGTATACTGTCCAGGTTTCACAGACATACAACAATGAGGTCAGCATCATCGTTCTGTAGATCTTCATTTTGGTAGTCAGTCTAATACCTCTTCTCTCCCATACTTTCCTTTGGAACCCCCCCGACACCCAACTAGCTCTGGCAGTGTGTGCATCAACCTCGTTATCAATGTGTACATCCCTGGAAAGTATACTACCAAGAAAAGTGAACTTATCCACAGCATTCAAAACTTCTCCATTTGCTGTAAATGATGTATTGGCTTTGTATATCAATTTCATGACAGCATGTTTTCTCGGGTTCTAGATAATGGACAATGCTCTTGTGTTTTCCCAGTCACTAATGGAGTGAAACAAGACTGTGTGCTTGCTCCCATGCTTTTTAGCATGATATTTTCAGCCATGTTGTCAAATGCTTTCAGTGAGGATGAACATGGCATCAAGGTCAGCTGCCACACTGATGGTAAATTCTTCAACTTAAAAAGGCAACAAGACAAGACCAAAATGGAGGGAGTGTTGGTGCATGATTTTCTGTTTGCAGATGATTATTCACTCAATGAAGCCTCTAAAGTTGAGATGCAACAAAGTATGGATCAATTCACTTCTGCTTGTGCTAATTTTGTTCTAACAATTAGCACCAAGAAAACATAGGTTCTCCATCAGCCAACACCACACCATCCATATGTGGAACCATCGGTTACAGCAAATGGAGAAGAGATGTAGTTTAGTGGGAGAAGAGGGCCCAGGGTAGAGTTCTGAGGGACACCTAGAGGGCATGATCCAGGAGAATAGTCAGAAAGTTTGGAGAAGAACCAGAGTAGAGTAGTGTCTTGAAAACCTAGAGAGAAGAAAGTATCATGGAGGAGAGAGTGATCAGTAGCATCAAAGGCTGAAAAGAGGTCAAGGAGAATGAAGATTGAGGAGAGGCCATTGGATTTGGCAACTAAGAAAACTTTAGTAACTTTGGAGAGAACAATTTCAGTGGATAATGTTGGAAATGGGATTGTAAGGGGTTAAGTGGAGAGTGAGAGGAAAAGGAATAGATGCTTCTGTTATAGGTAGCCTTTTCAAGGAATTTAACTACAAAGGGTAGATGAGGTATAGGATGATGGCAAGGATAGCATGGCCAATGAGGTGTTTTTCAGAATGGGGGAGACATGGGCATGTTTGTAGGCAGTGATAAGGAGTAAGGCCCCTTGATCCAGAGAGACATAGGAAATGAGAAAGAGGGAAGAAGAGGGAAGCCCATGACAAATGGCCTCAATTTTTTTCTGGCAAGATTCTCTCAACTACGAAAGTGGGAAGAGGGGAACTGTGGGAGGTTTGAGGAGGGATGAGACGTTTGGAAAAATTGCTGTGTAGAGTAGGATAGTGAGTTGATAGTGAGTGACCTCCTTGTTGAAGACACTGTTTCCTGACTGGGCATTTTTGCTGACTGTTCTTCTGTGCCTGGAATGCTCTCTTTCCTCATCTTTTCCTCCTGTCTTTGGCAGTGGATAGAGTACTGGACCTGGAGTCAGGAAGACCTAAGTTAAAATTTGGCCTTAGACACTTATGAGCTGTTTGATCCAGGGCAAATTACATAGCCTCTGAGAATAATAACAAAATGTACCTCACAGGGTTGTTGTGAGGATCAGATATTTGTAAAGTATTTATCACAGTGCCTGGCACATACTAGGCTCTATATAAATGATTATTGCTTCCTTCCCTTCCTGACTTTCTTCAAGTTCTAGTAAAAAAATTGCACTTTCTATAGGAAGTTTTCCCCCATTCCCCTTAATTTGAATGCTTTCCCTCTGTTGATTATTTTTTATTTTTCCTATATGCCTTGTTAGTACATAGTTGTAGACATGTCTTGCCCATTAGACTGTGAGCTCCTTGAGAGCAAGAACTGCCTTTTACCTTTTTTTGTATCTCCAGTGCTTGGCATAATGTCTGGCACATAGTAGGTCCTTATTGTGTATTGACTGACTGACTCAGGCTTGACAGAATCCCCACTTCTGTGTATATGAATACACCCTGCTGACCAACTTGGAGGGGAATTGCATCTAAGTGAGTTAATGCCATATACTTTCTGACTATTCTTTCCATGCCATTATTGAGTAAACTTCTTTGTTAAATGTTACATGATTTGTGAGTGATTCATTTAGTTCCAGTTCCATGCTTTAACCTTTGGACCAGCTTGTCTTACGTTTATTCCTGAACATTTGGTGTAGTGAGCAGAATTGGTCCAGAATGATCTTGAATCAAAATTGGGAAAGGATTATGTGGAGAGTCCTTATATAGGAAGTCCTCTCAATGGAGGGGGCCTGCACTGACTCAATGGAATTAGCCTACTAGATAGATATCCAAGAAGGATAACAGGTAGAATAAGGGTAACTCCAAGGCTAGCATTCTCTGATTGTTATTTATTTTTTAAATTAACTTTTGTTTATTTTTAGTTTACATCATTCATTTCCACAAGATTTTGAGTTACAAATTTTCTTCCCATCTTTCCCCAACCCACCACCCCAAAACAGCGATCCCACTGTATGCCCCCTCCCCCAATCTGCTCTCTTCTATATCCTGCCCCATCACCCCACTGACTTTCCGTTAGGGTGAGATGGATCTCCTTACCCCTGTGCCTGTATATTTTAATTCCCAGTTGCATGTAAATAATAATGATAATAATAATTATATATGTATTTTAACATTTGATTATAGAACTTTAAATTCTAGATTCTTTCCCTTCCTCCCTTGTCACCCACCCCCATTGGAAAGACAAGCAATTCAATATAGGCTGTACATGTGTAGTTACACAGAACATCTCCACAATGGATATATTGTGAAAGACTGACTATATTTCCCTCCTTCCTATCCTGCCCCTGTCTCCCATTCTATTCTCTACTTTGTCTCTGTCCCTTTACAGAAGTGTGTACTTCTAACAACCCTCTCCCCACCCTATTTTACCCTCTCTCCCCCCTCTCATCCCCATCCTCCCTACTCTCCTGTAGGGCAAGATACCCAATTTAGAGTGTATTTCATTCCTTCCCTAAGTCAAATTCAATGAGAGTAAGGTTGACCCATTCCCTTTTGCCTTCCTGTTCTTCCCCTTCATTGTAACAGTTATCCCTTGCCTGTTCTATATGAGATGATTAACCCCATTCTGTCTCTACCTGTCTCCTCTCATTCTATTTCTCTCTCACCTCTCAGTTTCACCTTTTAAAATATCATCCCTTCCTATTCAATTGATCCTGTGCCCACATATATCCACATACTCACATATGTATTCATATGCATGTATATACCCTCCTACATAGATATATGTGTGTGCGTATATATACATATTCATTTATATTCCCTTCACCTATCCTTATACTGAGAAAAGTTTTATAAGTTACAATTCTCATTTTTTCATGTGGGCATGTAAATAGTTCAACTTTGATAAGTTCCTTATGATTTCTTTTCCATGTTTACCTTCTCATGCTTTTTGTATTTGAATGTCAAATTTTCTATTCAGTTCTGTTTTTTTCAGCAAGAATGCTTGAAAGTCCTCCACCTCATTAATGACCATATTTTCCCCTGAAACACTATACTCAATTTTGCTGCGTAGGTGATTCTTGGTTTTAATCCTAGTTCCCTTGATCTCTGGAATATCATATTCCAGGCCCTTTGGTCCCTTAATGTAGAAGCTGCTAGATCCTGGGTTATCCTGATTGTGTTTCCACAGAATTCAAAGTGTTTCTTCTTGGCA